>CM029272.1:30444629-30741243 GCA_016920895.1 Vaccinium myrtillus
TTGGGGTGAAACACATCGATTGCCTTGTGCGTTTCTTGTTCTCTACTACTTAGATGATTGGTTTGGCTTTGTCAGGAATCTTTGTAATAAATTTCATTGTGTAAATGTCGTTGGATTTTCATTAATATAATCTTCTTATTTCTGTGTTAAAAAAAATAGATGGCTCTTTTCTAGACTTGGAGGTAAAAATCTACTATTAATCTTGTGTTTTATTCTTGGGTTTTGGATTTCTCTGAGTCAGTGTCGAATAAAATCTTGTAAATCTGAACTAGTTCACGGATTTAATTCAGATTTTGTTTCTATTTCATTTGATCGAATTTCATTAACTTAAAACTGACTTCTCTATTGAGGTTAGATTAACAAACACTGCTACGTACCCAGATAACACACCCAGAATTTGAAAATCAATGGCTCAGATTCACTCCATTGATTTTCACTTTCTGGGTAAATTTTGGGTGCCCTTTCTGGACACCTAGACTTTCTGTAGTTTAACCCTTGAAATCCAAAACCCATTTCTACATGATACGGATTCGTTTCTTGGGGCGTAGCAAACGAGTCTTAACTGTGTGTTTCGTTTGTGGCTCAAGATTCCTATCAGAACTAAAATGAGATTGCCGGAGAGAGATTTAAAGCAAATAGGTTAGAAGAAGGTCATCCTAAGATGGACAATTTAGGGGAAATGACCAAAACATGATTTTTAAAAGTAATTATTTCGATTTCATGACAAGGTTTTTGGAAATTACCAAAAACATGACAAGAAAAAAAAAATCCACGTACATGGTACCAACAAATTACAGGTCCAAAATACCCTTCACATTATTGAAGCCTAACACACACACATCCCCTTCCCATTGTTCCCTGGAAATATTAGCTACCAGAGTTGCACCGTGCATGCAACAACATTGCACTGTGAATGAAAAACCTTTGCACCTTCCAATAAAGAATTGCACTCATGTTAATCTTACTTGTCTTGCCAGTGTAATATCAAATCAAATATTTATGGATGGACAATCTCAAAACTGCACTGTGAATGCAACAACATTGCACTGTAAATGAAAACTCTTGCACCTTGCAACAAAAGAATTGCACTCATGTTAGTCCAACTTGTCTTGCCAGTGTAATATCAAATCAAATATTTTTGGACAGACAATCTCAAAATTGCACTGTGCATGCAACAACATTGCACTGTAAATGAAAACTCTTGCACCTTACAACAAAAGAATTGCACTCATGTTAGTCGAACTTGCATTGCCAATGTGAGATCAAATCAAATCTTTTTGGATGGACAATCTCAAAATTGCACCGTGCATGCAACAATATTGCACTGTAAATGAAAAACCTTGCACCATGCAATAAAAGCACTGCACTCACGTTAGTCTAACTTGCCTTGCCAGTGTGAGATCAAATCGAATATTTTTGGACAGACAATCTCTAAATTGCACTGTAACTGAATTAGGTTTACACCTTGCATGAACTAATATTGCACCTTATATCAAAATCATTGCACTTGGGGTTTTGTATGATTTGGGGAAAAAATACACTCAGGGATATTTTGGGCAGTGCAATGATAAAATGTCATGTATGTGGAATTATTTTTCTCCGTGTCATGTATTGGTCATTTCCGAAACTATGACCATGAAATCGTCATTTTTTGTCCTTCTTGCCATGTTTTGGTCATTTTCCTGACAATTTATGCACTGGTAATTGTGATAAAGATTGCCATAGAAAGATTTAAAGCAAATAGGTTTAGAAGAAGGGTGATCCTAAGATGGACAATTTATGCACAGGTAATTGTGATAAAGTAAGATCTTCCCCCGGGTGGACGGCGATGGCTGATATATGATGGTAGGGTGGACAGCGATGGCGGATATACGGTGGAGATGGGCGGCGGTGGGTAACTAATTTACCATGTTTTTATACTCCATTAGTGTGGAAAATTTACCATTGTTCATCAATATATTCATTATGCAAATGGAATCACTAATCAATTTACCATGTATCAATATATTAATGATAATGCCAAAACCATTTTTGTTTGTACTAAAATTGTAGTGCATAAAAGGCTTGTACCTTGCACATGGTACAAGGTTTTTAAGAACTGCAATTTTGGCAAAAACAAAAATGGTTTTGGCACAATCAAAAATGGTTTTGGTATTAGCACCACCCTAAATTTACCGTGTTCGTTAATATATTCAGTGTGCAATACATCAAATTTACCATGTTTTTATGTTAATGTAATAAATTTACAATGTTCGTCAAATTGAATCTAACATAGGAGTAGTAAAAATAAATACGAAATAATGAACATGGTAAAATTGAATCTTACATTTTTTTTTTTGGGTAAATGAATCTTACATCTTTTGAATAAACATGTTAAGGCTGATGAATGCGATTCATGTTAAACACGATTTTGAATTTTTCCTTAATTTCGTTTGAAGTAGTCAATCTAATCTCCCTATATTAGAAAGTTACATTTCCGTAAATCTTAATCAAATCGTCCTTAAATAGGAAACTATAGTTACATACATATTAGTAAACAAAAAAGGGTATATCCAGCATTTCACAAGCAAAAAGGATAAAAACATAAATGTTCAAAATGACCGCATGAAACTTAATTAAGGCGCCCTATGAGAAAGATCCGATATTTAAGTGCCCCTATAAAATTTACTATGTTTTTACCCTTTCATTTCGGCTATTATACTAACAATGGGCTTAGCCTTGGGCCTAGATTTAACATTGGGCTTGTCCAAAAGTTGCATCTCATGTAAACTTGGACCACTATCTTACCATCCACTAATTGGCCCAAATGCATTGCCTCTGTGTCTCTGACTTAATTACCCTAGGTTCACCATCAACCCTAATATAGAAGATATAGAAGTCATTAGACTAATGCTGCTCCATTTCTGTAGCAGAAACTTAATTACTGACATCTTATCCCCATGTAGCTAGATAGTCAATGAATCTATAAACAGTACCAATATATGCGGGACTCCTAAATGCCCCGCCATAATGCCTTTGTATAGCGAAATGGCCAGAATTTATGTCTGCATAGTATGGACAAATAAATGCAAAATCAATAGATAAACAGTAAACCTAACTACCAAGACACACAAAACCAAGTGAAAAGCGGGATCTTTCTATAACCTACTATTGAACAAAGCTACTGAGTAGTTGAGTAAACAACGAAGTCAGTAAACAACAACATAACAATAATTTATCATTTTCGTGAAAATATAAAGGGAATCGAGATTTTTTATCATATATTATGGGTAAATCACAATCAGAGTCACGCAAACACCAAACCATCTTTCATTTCCCTCGTCATCCGTGGAGTTCATGTTAATGGTGATTAGGGCTTGCAGAAGGGTGAATTCACAAAAATCCAGAGGATTTGGAATCTGTAATCCTCTTCATACGTCTTTTTCTTGGAACCACCACAAAAAGTTAAGGTATAAGTCCATGCATTGCTCGTGAATGCCCGTGCATTGCTCCATCTAGAGGATACTAAACCGCGTGTAGGAGTTGACCTCGCTCCAGAGCCGGCTCTGGGCTAAAGCCCGTAAAGCAACCGCTTTAAGCCTCCAAATTTTGTCTATTTTTTGGGGCCCCCAATAATATAGGTCCATATAGTTACTAGGTATCAATAAAAAAATTAAGTTTAATCTGTCTAAAAAATTTGAGGGCCTAATTTAAAATAAGGCCCAAGTGAAAGGGCCCAAATGTAATCTTGAAGATATTTTGAAAAGAGATGAGCTTTTTGATATTGATGGGAAGGATTATGTTCGGAATTGAAAGTCTTGAGAGAAATTTTACCAAAAGAGCTAAGAGAGCCCATTGATGTGTTCAATTACTTGAAGACAATGGATAGTTTGTTTTTCTGAATGTGTGGATTGCGTATAGAATACTGTTGACTATTCCGCTTAACAGCTGCCTCTGGTGAAAGAGGTTTTTTGAAGTTGAAGTTAATCAAAACTTATCTTAGGTCGACGATGTCACAAGAGAGACCGAACGGATTGGCTATGTTGTCTATTGAAAAGGCTATGGTGGAGAAACTTAATTATGCAAGTTTAATTAGTACTTTTGCTGCTAAAGACGCGAGAAGAGTAATCTTTAAATGACAATTTTTAATGTATTGTAATGGCTATTGATTATGGGTACTTATGGTCTCAAATTATTGCATTGCCTTCCTTATGAATGTTTTTTCTTTCTCAAGTATCATTCACTATGCAAAAAAGATTGAAGGCCCATTTTTTTTCCCTTTAGAAAGTTCGCTTTAAGCCTCAAGAAACTCAGAGCCGGCCCTGCCTCGCTCTAGTTCGAAACATCGTTTTCCCGATAATGCATATACAATTTCAACTAACCGCGTGTAGGAGTTGACCTCGCTCTAGTTCGAAACATCGTTTTCCCAATAATGCATATACAATTTCTACTAACCGCGTGTAGGAGTTGACCTCGCCAACTTTGAAACATCCTTTTCCCAGTAATGCATATACAATTTCTCTGTCATTCTCATCGATTACTCATCATAGTTTGTCTATTATTTTTACTTACATACATTCTAATTAGACTTTTTGAAATTGTGTATCCACCCATATTATGAAAATACAATCGATAGTGGTGTGATTCAAATGGAGGTATCTTGTCGTTGCTTTTCGCTAGATGAGGTCCTAGTAGCAACTAACAAGTTCGATGATGCGTATGTTATTGGGAAGGGGGGATTTGGCAAGGTTTATCAAGGGTTCATCGATCATGGTGCGATGGTTGTTGCCATAAAGCGGATGAATGCCGAGTCCAAGCAAGGTGCAAGGGAGTTTTGGACAGAGGTCAACATGCTTTCAAAACTCCGGCATACTCATCTCGTTGCATTGATTGGTTACTGCAACGAGTGTGAAGAGATGATTCTTGTTTACGAATATATTGCTCGTGGGACCCTAGCCGATCATCTCTACAAGCTAAATCTAACAAAAAGCAATACGGGTATTTCTTCTCTCCCATGGGAGCGAAGGCTCAACATTTGTATCGGTGCGGCCCGCGGATTAGAACACCTTCATTGTGGAACAAGTCAAAGTTTTATACACCGAGATGTGAAGACCACAAACATTTTGATAGATTCGAATTGGGTTTCAAAGATTTCGGATTTTGGAGTGTCAAAAGGCACTACAAGTCATTCGATAACCCATATAAGCACGGAAGTGAAAGGCACCTTCGGGTATTTGGATCCTGATTATGTCAATACTCATAGGCTGACTACGAAATCTGATGTCTATGCCTTTGGAGTGGTATTGCTGGAAGTGTTATGTGGGAGGCCAGCCGTTGATAGAAAACTTGACAAGGAAAAAATCAGTTTGGTCAATTGGGCTCAACAGTGCATCAAAAAGGGAAAGCTTGCCGAAGTCATTGACCCCTCCCTCAGTGGACAAATAGCACGACATTGTTTGAAGTCTTTTGTTGTACTTGCAGAACATTGTTTGCATAGAAGTCCAGAGTCGCGGCCTACGATGGCCGAAGTGTTGGGTAGGCTTGAGCTCACGTTGTTATCTCAGCAAAGAGGAAAAACCGAGGGAATAATGACCAAGGCGTTTCACAGTATGGACCGGTGGTTGAGGGAGAGGAAGGACGGCAGCTCCTCAAGTGGACAAACGAACGATTCACCTGGGGAATCAGATTCAAAAACTGTTACCCAGTTGTACCATCTTTTCTCACTCGATGACATCCGTGCAGCCACAAAAGATTTCAATAAGAGCTTTCTGGTACGTAATTCCAGTAAGGTGTATAAAGGACTCGTAACTATTGATGGTGAAGGTCTTATGGTTGCGATCAAAAGGTTTAAGAAACTTAAAGCTGTTGGGGATGGGATTCTTCCAAAGAAACTGCTCCCTCACCCCAACATACTCTCTCCGGTGGGATTTTGTACCAAGAGAGACGAGTTGATACTCGTGCACCATTACATGCCCAATGGGTCCTTGCAAGATCATTTGCGTTATACAGATACCCCACTTTCCTGGGAAATGCGACTTCGAATTTGCATTGGAGCTGCTCAAGGACTAGAATATCTCCTCACAAACGGAGAGCGTGAACTCATACACCGACGCATTGAACCATCCAGTATTCTACTAGACGAGAATTGGGTTGCAAAAGTTATGCTTCCCAACATGAGAACTACGACCAATGACAGCGCAGGCCTACTTAGATCACCTCTAATGCACTATAATTCCATATATCAGGAGGATGACTTGTACTCATTCTGTGTAATGTTGTTGGAAGTACTGATTTGTAACGAGAGGTTGGGTAGCTTTTTTCACAAAAGAAAGCAGTTGGGTGACCACCGGAACCCTAAACATCCCGACGTGCCACTGAAGTACTATTTGGATGATATTCTTCAATCGGAGAACATATATCAGGTCATGGATCCGCACCTTGTTGGGAAAATAGGACCAGATTGTTTGAGGGAATTCGTCAAGATAACATTGAGTTGTTTGCTTCTTCAGGGGACCCCAAGACTATCGATAGACGACGTAGTGAGGAGCCTCCAATTTGCATTGCACCTGCAAGAGAATTGGCAGAGCCGCATTGCTAGTACCACAGGGGATCTCTTCTGATAGGGCATCCTCTCTTTCATCAATCTATCCCCCTTCTGATTTTAGCACTGTCAGCCTCGAGGGACTCCACCCCAAACGGTTCCACCCGTGTCGCTTGGGAAAACCAACCCCGACAGATCGATTTTACTGTGCGCAAGAAACATCTACTGTTTGTGTAAATACAGATATCCATGTCTACGCTTTTTTATTTTGCTAGCATGGGGATTATGGTTGTTAACGTCTGTTTTTCTGTTTTTTCAACTATTGGTGAATCGATTGTTGTTATGGGGTTGTGTTTTGTCAGTTTTGGGCTGATGAAGTATAGCTTTGAATGGCTACAATGGCTTTGGTGGACGAGTAATTGATCAGTGGGTGTGTGGCAACACCACATATTTCTGTACGCTTCATACACTTAGTGATGGATCCCATATAAATATGTCATAATTTGATTTGTACGGTCATTCTACCGATCCGTACGATGCTATGATGAAGATTGGGGGAAGGCCTTAGTTTCCTCCTCGAATCCATTTCATGTTTATACACAATCAGTAAATACCAATGAAAATGAAAATGTTTTGCAGTTAGGTATGATTTGTTACATATCATTCTGGAAAAATAGGCGAAAAATGTTAATCTCAACCATTCGACCCAAACAAGCGTGTAACGCAGTGTACAGAGAGATGGGGACAGAGAAATTGGGACAGAGGATCCCAGGCCGGAAAAATATTAGGCTAACCGTAAAATGTTAGTCTAATTTGTGACATTAATTGGATACTCCTTTCGTAGTTTTCGGTTGCACAGTTATACTAGTGGAACTCAAAGGAGGGGGCATGTAGAGGGCTGGAACACAGTTTTCTCATATTTCATCTCTTTGAATTTCATAGAATAACCAGTAAGACAAATTTACCTAGATCATGTGCCTACGAATGCACAGTAAACTTTATGTTTTGTACGATTAAGATGATTAATGTAAGATTCGGATCTTGCTGATAAGAATTCAATGTTGCACTTCTTGTGGGAGCTAATCAAATTCAGCATCATTTACTCAGGTCAGAGGAAGTATGTAAGAACGAGAAAGCAGAACACATACGCGCGCGCGCGCACACACACACCCAAAGAAAAAAACTAGGTTGTATATATTAGGACTAGGGTTGCAATATGGCTAAAAGTAAAAGTCAACTATTTTGAGTCTTTTAAGTCCGATTATTTTTTTAGCCATCCACTCAAAAAAATATATTCAATTTTCAACACCAAAAATCATACGAACCTAGGTTTGGCTGATTGAAACCGTCCATTTGATTGAGTTGACTACGACTTGTATAACAATCCTACCTTAATAGGCTCCCATTTATGTTAAAATTCGGGACCCAAAATGACCGGTTTACTGCCTTACCGCAAAGCTTTCAGATTACAGCATATCATAATCCAATGTACTCAAAATTTGGACTTCAAATTATTAACACTACATAGATCAGAGTACCTACAATTATACTTAACAAAAACCCTATGAGATAAATGATTGTTTTTCTAAATAAGTGTAATTCCTTGGCACGAAAGTCGTATTTCGTTCAGCTCGTGCAAAGCTGGAATACAGTTTTGTACGATTTCGCGGGTTTGAATTTTCTAGTGAATGCCTATGTATGTTGTTCTATGTCTCATGTAAAATGTACTCCTATATTAGCTTTTCCAGTGTTTGTATCTAGAGGATACAAACTCCACCAGGGGGGCAGTTGGAGTTGAACACATCCCAAGTTGAACCTCCTCATTTTCCCAGTCAATACCGTAGAGGCGACTCCAACCATTACCATGTGTTTCTCTCTCATCCTCTTTGCTCTCTCTCTCCCTCGTTGCGGGTGAAGGTGAAGATCTATCTTCCAAGTCCCCCTTTTCATAGCAGTAACTCCAAAGTGTTTTTGAGAAATTCTCCGCAACATGTCAGCTTTAGAGAGGTTGGAATTTGAGCAAGGGAAAATCGGTCAACCAGTAAGGCTTGCCATAAATGTTGCTAGTGGTGTGGATTCGAGTCACGAAAACAGTCCCTTTTCAGACTGCACAGTAGCAGGAGCCTCATCCACTGGGTGGTCCTTTTCGAAGATTGAGACTGCAATAGATAGTGGTGTGGTTCAAGTGGAGGGATCTTGTCGTTGCTTTTCACTAGATGAGGTCCTAAAAGCGACTAACAGCTTCGATGAAACGTATGTTATTGGGATCGGAGGATTTGGCAAGGTATATCAAGGGTTCATGGACGATGGTGCTACTGTTGTTGCCATAAAGCGGTTGAATGTCGAGTCTAAGCAAGGTGCTGGAGAGTTTTGGACGGAGGTCAAGATGCTTTCGAAGCTCCGGCATACTAATCTAGTTGCATTGATCGGCTACTGCAACGAGTGTGAGGAGATGATTCTTGTTTACGAGTATACAAGTCACGGGACCCTCGCGAATCATCTCTATCAATCAAGTACAACAAAAGGCAACACGAGCGCTTCTGTTCTCACCTGGGAGCAAAGGCTAAACATTTGTATTGGTGCTGCTCGCGGATTAGACCACCTTCATGCTGGTACCCATCAAAGCTTCATACACCGAGATGTGAAGACCACAAATATTTTGCTGGACGAGAATTGGGTAGCTAAGATTTCTGATTTTGGGTTGTCGAAAAGCACTACAAGTCATTCAAAAACTCGTGTAAGCACAAACGTGAAAGGCACATTTGGGTATTTAGATCCTCATTATTTCATACTTCAGAGACTAACCACAAAATCTGATGTGTATTCCTTTGGTGTGGTATTGTTAGAAGTGTTATGCGGGAGGCCGCCTGTGGATGACAGACTGGAGGAGGACCAAATTGGTTTAGTCCATTGGGCTCAAGACTGCATCAAAAAGGGAAAGCTTGACAGCATCATTGATCCCTCTCTCAGTGGACAAATATCACCAAGTTGTTTGAAGTCTTTTGTTGTACTTGCCAATAATTGCTTGCATAGAAGTCCAAAATCACGGCCCACGATGGCTGAAGTGTTGGGCAGCCTTGAGCTCGTATTAGCATCCCAACAAAGAGCAAGAAAAGAGGGAATAATCAAGAAGGCATTTCAAATTATGAACGATCGGTGGTTGAGGGAGAGGGAGGGCATGAGTTCCTCAAGCAGACAATCGCGTTGTACGATGGCTGAAGAGTTGCAAAGCCTTGATCTCGAATCAGTATCCCAACAGAGTGGAAGAATAAAGGGAATAATCAAGATATGTTTGTCTAGTATTAGATATGTTTGTCCTTCAAGATATGTTTGTCCTTCAAGATATGTCCGTAGTGGAGTTAGAGCCCTTCGTTCGTTCACTACGTGAACGAACACCTTAGCTGGCTTGCTTAACCTATCCCCCAGGAAATATATTTACAGTATATTTTCCTGCCCCCTTCAAATCTTTGATTCGTAGTAGGAGTGAGCGAAATGAGAGCAGCCAGATCCGTAAAAATGATATACTTGTCCTTGTCTTTGCTGTAAAGCATATACATAGGGTTGTCCTTCTCTTAGCGGTAAAGCATGTACATATGCTTGTCTTTGTCTTAGGTGTAAAGCAATGCATATGTCTGCTCTATTGTTAAGTTAAGCTTTGTGCCTATAAAAAGGAAAGCCATCACATGTTGTAATCAGACTTCTCAGAGTAATAAAATACCTTGTGTGCTTGTTCAAAGATCATGTTCCCTACTTTGTGTTTGCATTTGTGGTATCAGAGCCATGAAGCTCGTATCTTAGAAATCTTTCTAGGAACTTCTTTTCCAAAATTACTTCAAATCTCTTTCTTTCTTTTTTTAAAGAATCGTATGCTCTGTAGTTGCCTTCAAAGGATCTTCTACATCAGAAACTTCTATAACCCCATATTGTAGGGCACTACTACATGTACTAGTCCCACCAATATGTGGCGAGGAGGGAGCCTAGGTTAATGCCCTAGGAGCACTGAATATTCTCTTTGTTCCAATTCCTAACTTAAGTTAGGAATTCGCTTAAGTGTTTTGGGTTGATGTATTGTGAGAGTATGACCCTCGTGTATGATTACACGGCCAATGAGTCCTTGTGAGATCATTGGCACCGTATAGATACTCCACTTCGCGGGAAATACGACTCCAACTTTGCATTGGAGCAGTACAAGGAATACAAGATCTCCATGGTGATGCAGAAAATGAACTCATCCACTGCACCATTGAGCCATCCAATATCCTATCGGACAGGAATTAGGTTTGCGAAAGTTATGCTTCTCTACACAAGGACTACAACAATAGCATCCCATTCATAAGCTTGATTACAAATTGCTGAATATGAATGATGACATGTAACCATTCAGTGTAATGGTTTTGGAAGTACGGACTTGTAACAAGCAGTGGATATGTACTGGAATCCTAATTATCATGACTCGCAACTACTGTGTAAGTTCAGAAATGTCTCTAATCCAAGGATCTCACTTTATAATGAATGAATCAAAGTCAATATCATTGAACGTATATATGTATTAATTATCTTTAGATTAAGAGCATAAGCATTCATAATAACCATAAGGTTTTAATTGTCTTATAATATCAGTATTAAGACAATTACATTAAAGTGGGGTCTTGTCCAATAAACAAAAAATGTACTAGCACAATGAGTAGGAACTAGAATCATTCCCTGTAGTCAAAAGACGGACCTACTAAAACATTGTGCTACAATCATACTGATGGCGTGTCAAATTCCATCTAAGATTGTGAACCAAAAACTTATAATCTATAGGAACCGATGATCCAATCTTCTGTGTGTAAGTCGTACTCTACACACTAGATCATCTGCTATGTAGAATAAAAGACACACGTGCACAACAAACAATAATATTGTGCAAACATTGACCATAGTAGATTCTCATAAAAAAGGCTGAAACTAATTCTTAATTAATTAATTATTAATCATTACATAAAAGTATGACTTTTATTATAAATTTCTAACAAGACATACCCCTAAAACAATAACTAGGTTGTACATATTAGGACTTGGGTTGCAACATGGCCAAGTAAAAGTCAACTATTTTGAGACACAAACCAAGCCAAACCTAGGAGGTTCTCTTCACACTTAAAAAAACACATCAAAAAACACCTCACTCTTCCGAGCACAATTGTGATGTTTCGAACCATTGATCTTGTTTAAATGAGTAAAATAGGAGGTTCTGCAAAAATGCAACTCAATCGGGTATAGGTAAGTGTTTGATCTAAACAATTTTAATAACACTAGTTTATGTCACAGTTTTTGCAAAATTGTTTGGATCAAGCATTTATCGATGTCCGATTGAGCTGAATTTTTGCAGAACCTCCTATTTTACTCCTTTAAACAAGATCAACCGTTTCAAACATCACAGTGGGGCCTGAAACAAAATTGAGTGTTTTTTTTATGTGTTTTTTTAAGTGTGAGGGGAACCAGTCCATATATATATTCCGTTTTCAGTACAAAAAATCGTACGAAGCTATGAAATACTCCCTCCGTCCATTTTTAAATGTGTTACTTCGTAAATCCAACTTATTAAAGAAACATTATCATTATACCTCTCACATCAACTTTTTCCTCCACTTCACACCTTTCACATCAATTTTTTCCTCCACTTTATATTTTTCACATCAACTTTTACCTCTACTTTCCAAAATTATCCTCCACTTTTACCCATTAACTATTTACCCATTAACTTTTCAAAAAGGCAAAATGATAATTGTACAAACTTTTACTCATTAACTTTTTAAACCACACACTTATTTAGCGACAGCTCAAAATGAAAATGTCTAAATTTAAAAAGGGACAGAGGAAGTATATGATTGTTTTACAAAACAAGTGTTAATCCTTGGCGAAAGTCCTGTTTCGTTCAGCTCGTGCAGCGCTGGAATACACCTGTCCGATTTCATTGGTTGTTATACTAATTTTTCCAGTGTTGAACCTGTCAAGCTACATCTAGAGGAGGCCTACTTGGAGTTGAACTCATCCCAAGTTGAACCTCAGCATTTTCCCTATCAAAATCATAGAGGCGACTTCAATCATTGCCATGTGTTTCTATCTCATCCTCTTTCCTCTTGTCTCCCTCGTTGCTGGTGAAGATCTATCTTCCAAGTCCCTCTTTTCATAGCAGTAACTCCAAGTGTTTCTGAGAAATCCTCCAGAACATGTCAACTTTAGAGAGATGGGAATTTGAGCAAGGGAAAATCGGCCAACCAGCAAGGCATGCCGTCAATGTTGCTAGTATTTCGAGAAATGGAACTACGGTTTCAGACACCGTACCCTTTTCAGACTCCACTCTGGCCGGAGCCTCATCCACTGGGTGGTCCTTTTCGAAGATTGAGAATGCAGTCGATAATGGTGTGGTTCAAGTAGAGGGATCTTGTCGTTGCTTTTCACTAGATGAGGTCCTAAAAGCGACTAACAACTTCGACGACACGTATGTTATTGGGATCGGGGGATTTGGCAAGGTATATCAAGGGTTCATGGACGATGGTGCTACAGTTGTTGCCATAAAGCGGTTGAATGTCGAGTCTAAGCAAGGTGCTGGAGAGTTTTGGACGGAGGTCAAGATGCTTTCGAAGCTCCGGCATACTAATCTCGTTGCATTGATTGGCTACTGCAACGAGTGTGAGGAGATGATTCTTGTTTACGAGTATATAAGTCACGGGACCCTTGCAAATCATCTCTATCAATCAAGAACAACAAAAGGCAACCCGAGCGCTTTTGTTCTCACCTGGGAGCAAAGGCTAAACATTTGTATTGGTGCTGCTCGCGGATTAGACCACCTTCATGCTGGTACCAATCAAAGCTTCATACACCGAGATGTAAAGACCACAAATATTTTGCTTGACGAGAATTGGGTAGCTAAGATTTCTGATTTTGGGTTGTCAAAAAGCACTACAAGTCATTCTAAAACTCATATAAGCACAAACGTGAAAGGCACGTTTGGGTATTTAGATCCTCATTATTTCATACTTCAGAGACTAACCACAAAATCTGATGTGTATTCGTTTGGTGTGGTATTGTTAGAAGTGTTATGCGGGAGGCCGCCCGTGGATGACAGACAGGAGGAGGACCAAATTGGTCTAGTCCATTGGGCTCAAGACTGCATCAAAAAGGGAAAGCTTGACAGCATCATTGATCCCTCTCTCAGTGGACAAATATCACCACATTGTTTGAAGTCTTTTGTTGTACTTGCCAACAATTGCTTGCATACAAATCCAAAATCACGGCCCACGATGGCTGAAGTGTTGGGCAGCCTTGAGCTCGCATTAGCATCCCAACAGAGAGGAAGAAAAGAGGGAATAATCACCAAAGCGTTTCAAATTATGACCGATCGGTGGTTGAGGGAGAGCGTGCGGAGGTTGAGGAAGAGGGAGAGCATGAGTTCCTCAAGAGGACGATCTCGTCATACGATTACTGAAGATTTGGAAAGCCTTGACATCGAATCAGTATCCCAACAGGGAGGAAGAACAAAGGGAATAATCACCACCGCGTTTCAATTTAAGATGGATCGGTGGTTGAGGGAGAGGGATGGCATCAGTACCTCAAGTGGACAATCACGGCCTACAATGGCCGAAGGGTTGGGCAGACTTGAGGTTCCATTAGTATCCCAGCTGATAGGAAGAAGAGAGGGAATAATCTCCACCGCGTTTCAAATTATGATGGACCAGTGGTTGAGGGACAGGAAGGGAATCAGTTCCTCAAGTGGACAATCAAACGATTCACCTCCGGAGTCAGATTCCAATCGTGCTACCCAATCATACTGTCATTTCTCACTCGCTGAGATCCGAGTGGCCACAAATGATTTCAATAAGAGCCTTTTAGTACCAAATTCGAACAGGGTGTATAAAGGTGTTCTTCAGATTGATGGTAAAGCACGAATTGTTGTGATAAAAAGGATTAAGAAAGTCGAAGGTGTTGCGGTTGGGAGTCAGGCAAAGACACTGCCTCTTCACCCCCATGTCGTCTCTCTCATAGGAATTTGCAGAGAGGGACACGAGTTGATCCTCGTGTATGATTACACGGCCAATGGATCATTTGCACCGTATAGATACTCCACTTCACGGGAAATACAACTCCAACTTTGCACTGGAGCAGCGCAAGGAATAAAAGATCTCCATGCCGATGCAGAAAATGAACTCGTCCACAGCAGCATTGAGCCATCCAATATCCTATCGGACAGGAATTAGGTTGCGAAAGTTATGCTTCCCTACACAAGGACTAGCATCACATTCATAAGCTTGATTACAAAGTGCTGGATACGAATGATGACATGTAATAATTCAAGTGTAATGGTTTTGGAAGTACGGACTTGTAATAGGCAGTGGATATGTACTGGAATCCTAATTATCATGACTAGCAACTTGTGTACGTTCAGAAATGCCTCTAATCCAACAATATTTGTGAAGTCATGCATTCGTGCCTAATTGCGAAAATAGGACCAGAATTTTTTAGGGAACCTCGTCGAGAAAACTTTGAGTTGTTTGTTTCAACAGGGTATCCGAACACCGTCCCTATAACAAGTGCACCTGCAAGAGACTTAACAGAGCCTTATTACTAGTACTGCAGCTCCGCTACTTTAGCCAATACTGGTCAGCAAGCACGACCAAATTTCGTATCATAGAAAAAATTCACAAATTTTTCCTATCAGACTAGTGGAGTAGAATGTGTTCGTTCAAATGCTCAATTGTATTCCATTGGAAATCTGTGAGTAGATAAAAACAACTTTATAGATTCACTAAGTAAGCGGATAGTTGCTAGTTCTACTTGTTTGCTTTGTGATCCAATCAAATTCGAAAAGCTGTTACATCTAACATCCGTAATATTCACCAGCGAAATAAGCAGAAAAAACTATCCAACTTTAAACGGACAGTAGAAACACACAAAAAAGATGAATAAAACAAAAATTATGTATACATGAACTCTATATTCTTGATATCATCGTACCACAACCGTTACTATCACGTATCCTATTGCTGTTAAGTTGAACTACACCTCAAAAACAGTAGACACGAAAAGGGAAATCCTAAAGTGCCCTCCTCTCAGGGACACCGTAAAAAAATTTACTACGCCATGAGAGTATCTACGATATGACGGAGAAAGATCGGTGGCGTGTAGAGGGCTGGAAAACAGTTTTGCCATATTTTTCATTTATTTAGACTTTGTAGTCATTTTTTATGCTTTCCTTCTGCTATATATATAAATCAATGTAGGGGGTATCATATCCCATGTCACCTATGTATATATCTTCCCTGTGTGAGAGGTGACTCAGCCAATCTCTAGAGGTTGCATATTCAACATCGAGGGACCCACTTCCAGTTGATCTCAACCCCTGTTAAACCTTCCCAATTTCGTAGTCAATCTCATCTACAAGGTTTCAACTAGAACAATGTGTTTCTATATCTTTCTCCCTTCCCTCCATCTTCTATAGACTTTAACACGTTCAACACCTTCCCCAGTGTTCCCAGAAATACTCCAGAATATGTCATCTTTCGTGAGGGAATTTTGCTGAAGGTCGGCTCGTTGGTAGTGTTTTTGGAGGTGGCAAAGCAAGGATGGACGCATGATTTTATGGTTGGGTGGGGGGACATTAAAATAATATTAACTTATAGAAAGGTTATATTAATTTTTCCAATGTAAGTACGTAGTAAAAATACTACACAAACTAAGTACTACTAGATGTATATAATCGATCAAAGCATTTTGTAAAATTACATTATTTTGCCAAAACTCTTGGTTGGCCGGGAGTTGGATAGTCAAAATGATGTTGGACGGGCGAACAAATATACACTTTTTAATGTTTCTTTGAATAAAAACTACTCCCTTTGTCCCAAATTGCTAGTCCATTTTCACTATTCGGGATCTCTTAAAACTCTATCTTCTAATACTACTTTCTATATCCAATATGCATCTTGTTTGATAGATCTCAACAAGTTTTACCAAATAAAATTTTTGAATTCATAATAAAACATCATAGATTGTGCAATATAGACAATTGTTTGAGGGCACAACTGCCCAACAAAGACCAGCAATTTGAGACGGAAGGAGTACAGTAATTCTAGTAGAAATTTAAAAACATGAGTAAAGTTCCCAGTGCCCAGAAAAACAAACTCCTCAGAAATATACCTTGCCATCCCCAATGCCCCCTCAGTCGCTTTTTCCAAAGTGAGAAGGCAGCTGATGATGGTGTGATCCAATCGGAGAAATCTAATTGATGCTTTTCACTGGATGAGATATTATTAGGGACCCTGGTGCCATGATTGTTGCCGTGAAAGAGACTGAATGTCAAGTGCAAGCAAAGTGCATGAGAGTCTTAGATAGAGGTCAAGATGATTTCAAAGCTCCGCCATACGAATATTGTTGCGTTGATCGGCTACTATAGTGAACGGCAGAAGATGATCCTTGTCTACGAATATATAGCTCAAGGTACCCTTGCTATTATCTCTATAGAATCTAAGAGCCTGTTCCACAAAACTGATTTATTACGTTTTACGAGGGAGTCATTCTCTAACAATACCTTAACTCAAGAAGCCAACTTACACCAGTTCCACTGACTTAAAATTTGTGGAACACTCAGTTCACTAGAAAGTGGTACAAGCATTTCTCATCCCACCTGGGAGCAAATGCTAAACATACATATTGGTGCTGCAAGTGGACTAAACTACCTTCATTTTGGTACTGAACAAAATTTCATCCATCAAGGTATAAAAACCACAAGCATTTTGCTACGCAATAATTGGGTAGGTAAGCAGCGACAGAGCCACAGAGAGACCACTAGAGGCATGTGCCCCACTGCCATTTTTTATATTTTAGTTTTAGTTGTTATTTGAACCAAATAATAATATATAGTTATTTACACAATTCTTCACTCACACAAACACCCAAGGATGTCTTGGTCACTCACTCTAAAATGGGATGAACATTACCTACTCTGTTTGGGATTCTTACCGGTACTACTTCAATGATCCGAACCGTTTATTTTATAAGCCTTAATCTTTTATTCATTGGATTTATTACGGGCCGGTACAAAAAACAAATATTTATTACCACTAACTTCAATCATTCTTTTTAATTACCACTAACTCCATTAAGGTCAATCACTCTTTTTTGGGGCTTAGGCCCTTAGGGTGCACTTTCCTATTATAGGGTTTTTAGTGGTTTAGGCACTTTCATAGGGTACTCTAGGATTTTAGGCACTTTCATAGGGTACCCTAGGATTTTAGGCACTTTTATAGGGTATCCTAGGGTTTAGGGTGCACTTTCCTATTATAGGGTTTTTAGTGGTTTAGACACTTTCATAGGGTACCCTAGGATTTTAGGCACTTTCAGGTCATCTCTAGTGCACTACCTAAAAAATGCTCCCTAAAATGTACACCTAAGCACATATGGGACCCAATTTTGTTTGCTAAGAACTTAGTTAGCTAGCTAAGAAGAAATTCACTTTAATGGGGCTCCCTAAAAATACTCCCTCAAGTGTATGTGGGACCCATTTAAGTGGTAACCTATGTGGAAATTCACTTTAATGGGGCTCCCTAAAAATACTCCCTAAACTTTCTCTCTCCTCTTTCTCTCTATCTCTCTCCTCTTTCTCTCTCCTTAAGTCCCTCCCCAAATTTAGGTAGTCACTTAGGGCATTAGGGCACTTTAGGTAGTGAGGGGTGTCACCTAGGATTTTAGGGAGCCAAGTTTTGTGCACTAGAGACCATTTTTTGAGGTTTTTCTTAGCTAACTAGTTAGGGCACTTTAGGTAGTGATTTTAGGTAGTGCACTAGAGATGCCCTCATAGGGCACCCTAGGGTTTAGGTTTACGCACTTTTGTAGGGTACCCTGGGATTTAGGTGGGGTGGGTAGAGAGAGAGAGAGACGGCACATGGGCGGGATGGGGCAGCACATGGGACAGGGGACTGACGGGATGGGGTCTGACGCGCACATGGAGTGATCAGTGCTTTTTTTCCAAATGTTTGGAGCGCGTGGTTCAGCCCTCCACAAAAGTGGAGCGGCCAGTAAAAAGCTCTTATTCATTCTCATAAACTCATATCAATGGTATTTTCGTAAATACTTCATCAAATTGTTAAAGAAATTGTCTAAATCCGAACCAAATTCGAAAGCAAGACAAGTGTCATTCGATTAAATACTTGTTGATATAAAAATGAACTAATTTTTTGCTTGAAATTGCTTTAACAATACGCCCTACAATTTTTGTTATCGAAGTAAAAACTCGGAGTGTACTATACAAATTGGAGTAATATTCACCTACTTTTTAGGTGGGTGAACAAAATAGCACTCTGCGCAAGCCTGAAACTCCCATTTGTTTCTCAAGCTAGAAGACGCAAGTCACCATTGCATCGTCTACAACCACCAACTCGTGGGTTTGTGGATTGTTGTTAAAGCTTGGCTATTCTCGGAGCACGTGGTTTATGGTGCCCCTATTAATGCATAATCCTGGCTGCACCACTGTAGCTAAGATTTCTGATTTTGGGTTATCCAAAGGCACTATAAGTCATTTAACAACACATATAAGCACAGCCGTGAAAGGCACACGTTCTTGTGTTTGGATCCGGATTATCCCAGAACTCTGAGACGAACTACAAAGTCTGATGCGTATGCCTTTGGCGTAGTGTTGTTGGAAGTGCTACGCAAGAGACCGCCCTACAGATAATGATCTCACTATTCAGTAAGATCTGAAACCCAGTGACGATTTTGTCAGATATCTTACAACTGCAATCCCTCAATTTTCTTCAATTCAATACCGCCATCACCACCTCAGTTAGATCCATGCATGCTACCTTTTTTAGTTATGGGGAGACCCCACGCCTTCTCTTACACATTCAGGAAATAACTATTGGTTACAAGTGAAGTAGCCTATAAGCTACATTAACAGCTTCGGTTGCTAAACATTTACATGGGGCGGGTCCAATATCTACAACCATAATTAAGCATGGAAATAAAAGATCGAAAGAATAGAATCTATGTCTGCATTAAACATTATTAATAGAGTCAAACGCGAAAAGCTTCACGATACTTGTGTCCCATAATTGGTCAACTCAACAAAAACGTAGAACATCAAAGAGAACCCAAAATTCTTAAGTATCTCTACACATGGGGTAACAAATGCTTACACTGACGATATCTCCTACTTGGCTGCAATATCTTTAAGCTTTTCCTTCAGTTCACCATTCTACATGGCATAAGACCCACAAAAGTAACATATATAAGATTAAACAGGAACAATTTTTTGAAGATTAGAATACTTGGTGCACTATTTCTTATATTAGTTTTTACTAGATAAGAAAGGGTGTGAAAGGGTCAATCAACCAGTGTCACATAGGGACATTGGTACAAGAGGGGTCACTTTACCCACTTAAGAACAATTATTTTTTCAGATTGTTTTACAACTGTGACTCCACCAAAAATTGCCCCAAGCCCAAGGCCCCAAAACCCAAATTGACCCAAAGCCCCAACTTTTTTTAGGTTTTTTACCGTACTACATGAACATCTAGCTCCACTCTACTCTACCCACTGGGGAGCCGGACAAGAGGAGCATGAACATTTCAGGTAACATGGAAATACCGCACACTAGGGTCAGCAGGTGCTTCCGCAAGACGAGCTTAAGCTATAGATTGACAGCGCATTGAGTGAATAGAGGCAAGAAGCCAATACCTGGTGCATGCTGAGAATAATGTCTGATCCTCCAATGAACTCCCCCTTGATGAATATCTGTGGGAATGTTGGCCAGTGGCTGCAAAGGAAAAGATGACTAAATGAAACAAACTACACGTTTTTATTGTCGTTGTCATTAATTTGGACCAAATTGGTGGCTAAACTTATATCTGGCTCAAATAGCAACTCCATTTGTGATTGTTTCTTAGACATTGCGAGACTAAATCTTTAGAACTGTGAACTCTAAAATGATCCCAGAAGTTTACTGCCTTAATACTAACTTCATCAATGGAGTTTGAATACCAAACAGGAGAAGGAACAAATTAAGGAAAACAAGTTGAAACAAAATCCCTGCCTAAATTTAAGTATGAATTCCAATTTTTTTAATTTTAACCTTGAACGTTTAAGATGATATGAATCCAAACTCTCCATCTTACTCCGTTAGTAACGGTAAAAACCGAACAGTTTTTTCAATTTACCTCCCTTTTTCTTCCTCTTTTACTTTTCATCTTGACAGCCACCACACCACCTCCTTCTGCCTTCCCACCACCAAAACCCAAACTGCTCCCTCAAAATTTGACACCACCAGCCCACCAACACCAATCCGCCTTCTCATAACACCACCAAACCCCTTCACCCCATACTTGGCACCACCTATTCCCGCAACCAGCCATGTCTTACATATTCAAGCCCGACTCTTAGAGAGAAAAATGACTTTTCAATAAGAGCAAGCCATGTTATAGTAAAATCCGAGTTTCATACAAACATTGCTCCCAATGCAAACCCAAACCTCCCAATGGACAATTACATCAATCATTACAGTAGTTTCATTTCATTCTGCACTAATAGAAAACACCAAAGACATTGGCTTTGCAGGCTCTTACTATTATCTACATGGATAACAATGCTAAAAGGATGTTCTAAGATAAAGAACTTATCAACAACAAAAAAAAATGTTCTAAGATAAAGATACTAAGAACTGAGTTACCTGAATGTTTTGACGGAATCCTTGAGCTCGGGATCTTCCAGTATGTTTCTGGAACTAATAGGTACACCTGCAGAAAGAATAGCAACAAAACCAATGCCATAAATAACTGTAAAGTAATATCAGCAGGGTACACTCAACCTACAGCTCAAGAAGCGCCATGCATAATTCCAATTCCCCCTATCAGATATAACTCAACTCAGCGAGCCAGTGAACTTTGAATGCTTTCATTCTCTCACCTTCTTGTACTTCCCTAAGATAATTAGGCTAACTATAAAGTCACCTCTTACAACTAACTATTCCATAAAAGAAAACAATCAATGCTCCCCAATTTTCAATTTCCCGAAAATTGGTTAATCAAAAACCTTACTTATTCAGCCGCTTATACAAGGGATAAATAACTCAAACTCGTTAAAATCATGTCAATATACATACATGTAGCTGCTAAACTGAACCAAGAAAGGTATGTATATTGGCAATAGAACACTTACCATATTCCTGCAACACTCTTACTGCTAGCGAGCTGAACCCACAACGAGGAAGCTCAGGCACCCCTTTCATGTAAATCATCACAGGGTTGTCCTTGATATCCTATGTTATAAGAAACAGCATGAATAAAATCAGGCTTTAAACAATTTAAAAACTATAAACTTTTACTGGACAACTGGAGAATGAAAAGGCTTAAGATTTGATATCTAATACCGAAGGTTTGTTGTCTACCTGCTCAACAATGTCCTTCAAAGAAAGGGAAGAATCCTCAAGCTTATTAGTAGGTCTGAAATCCTCATGCGTGTCAGGGTCATTAGGTACTGTAGTTGAGTATTGCATCCCATGGTGGTTAAAGGATCCAGTTGCCTACCAACAAGAAAGGCAAAATATTGGCAAACACCATTCCAATGATCAGGAAAAAAAACATTTTCCTAAACTGAGATCGAACATTTGGCTGAAATTTCAAGAAGCCTTTTTTGGTCAATTTTTTGTTAATGTAAGTTAAGCAATCATCTGAAATTCTCCTTTCTGGACTGCTTCTTGCTTGTGAGAATTTCGTCTACAATTTTGTTAACGAAGATCCAGGAACTTTAGAGGTAGATTTTGATAACCTCAAAAGTCTAAGCAGTTCCTTAAATATAAAATAAATATGTTACGATTGCAGGATAAAAGAAAATTGAATCATATGGTTTTGATAATCTTAAAAACCGAAATAGATTATTTGTTGAATGACAACCACATATAACGCACCTCTACATGAAGTTAATGTGCGCCCGCAGTGGAGAGGTACCGTTTTAGAGTTCAAGACATGGGCAATTAGTACTCTGTTCTACAATGAAAGTCTGGGGGGTATTAAGTTTATCGAAAAGCACAATTCTACAAAATTGAGTACCCAAGTCCAATTAAGGACAAACACGAGTAACATATCATGTCAGCTTTTAGCCAGATATCTGGCTCAACTGTTCAACAAAAAAAGCAGTACTTTTCAAACGATGCTACATGTTTGTATGCAGTTATCTCTTCACTACAAATCACAACTGAGCTATTTACTCTCCAAAGTCTCCAACTTCAAAAAATCACAACTCTTGAATGGAACATGATGATACTTAAACAACATAGCCACATAGGAAGCCGAATACAACAGCAGTCAGCAGCTATGATGGCATGTGCAACCAAGCAGTAGCTAGCATGATCTCAGTATTCCTAGCAGAAAACACAAACAATCATACCCAATTCCACAATACTACAGAGGATAGTTACTATAACCATGTTAGACAAATCTATTTCAACTTCTAATTACCATATTCAAGGTGGACAAAGACTTCATCAGTTTGCTCAACTATTAGAAAATGGCCATGGTTGTGCTCAAAATGAGCTTTCAATGCATAAAACTAAGAATATGTTGTTATATGGGCTAATCTAACGTTCTCAAAACCAAAAGTAGCCATGGTTTTGAAATCACGTTCTACTATGCTATGTCATATGGACTTTGGAAAGGACCGAGTGTAAACTGTGTAATATTTGTTTCCTGATTACAACCCTAATTCGCCCTTTTGATCCAAGATGACAAAATACCATTTATCACAAAAACTTCCTCCAACTGAAATCAATTTCTGAAAATCTTTCTCCAAAAAAAAAAATCTCCCCAACTGCCCACTGCAGCCCAAAATTTTCAGATAATCTTGATTTGTCCATATGTTTCGGTCCGGGCTGCTCAGCGGATCATCCGATCCGCCAATCCGACCAATCCGAACCAATCCGAACCATCCGTTGATCCATCCGAGGTATGTACGGATGGATTGCGGATCGTCCAACACATAAGTTCACGGTTCCGGATCGGTTCCGGATCGGATCCGGATAAATCCGAACCGCCCGTTAAAAAAAAAAGAACAAAAAAAGAAGGCGTATTCTACTATTCTATAACCTATTACCCACTCCCACACCACATTACCCAATGACCAATACTACCCACTACCAGTACCCATTACGGCACTACCCCAGGTCCCCAGTCACTTACCCTAACCCGAAGCCTAAGTCTATCTCTCTCTCCAATCCATCCATGTGGCGCATGCGTGTGCCGTGTGGTTTGGATTTCTAAGTTTTATATTGTGTTTTTACTTTTTAGCTACTGTTGTTGGCTTGTTGAGTGAAGTGTGAACCACCAAATGGGGTGGAAAAATAGGCTTGAAAAATAGTCACTCTTGAGAAATGTTTGGGCCGGAAAATGATTTGGAAAATTTTCTAGATTGGCCCAAGTTAGAGGCCCATTTGTCATAGCCCAATCCGTCAAATCCATCCGGAACCGATACGCGAAATCCGTATCCGATCCGATCCATCCGTATGTCACCTACGGATGGTTCTCGGATCCTAAGAACCCAAATCCGTTATGACCGGATCGGATCGGATCCGTATCCGAATCGGCCAAATCCGATCCGTGAACACCCCTAGTTTCGGTATTTAACAGTAAAATTCAGTGGTTTGGCCCTCTCAAAATCTTGATAATCACTTTAACGCTTCAACATTTAATTTTTTCCCCATAATCCCTCCAAACTCAAAAGAACTTGGCATTATCAAATTTTCACGTTCACCACTGAATAAAGTCCCAGACTGATTATAACAACTTTTTTCTTAAACATATAGACCTGACAAGAATTATCAAAGATATAGGTACCAATCAGAGTTTCAAATAATCTTCGTAAGGTGTACGTAACAGGATTTTAGACCTCTGATACCGTTATTTACCTATGTAGTACCTAATGTATCAGTCGATATACGGCCGTATTATTGATACCGTTCCGTTCCGATACCGCAATTTTAAAACGCTGATACCAATTAACATAATCAAGCCCAAAACTGACCTTAGTACTTGGCTCGGAAGCGGATGGGGAACGGAAGAGAGCGACGGATGTTCGGAACCTCGACGGCGACGGGGAAGAGGTGAAGTTTTTTGCGGTGGCGAGGCGTTGGAGAGGGGTAGAGAGTCTTCTCCACATGGTTTTAGGGTTTTGGGGGAATTTGCAGGTCAGAAACCTCTCTCACTCTCTGTGATTCGTCTCTCTTCGCCGAAGGAATGGGAAGGTCGAAATGGGCTCCGAGGGGGGTGCGAAGCGTAAATGAGGGCTTTTTCTTCTATTTTCCCTGTGTTGTGAAATACTAATTTCTTGGTAATTGATTTTCATATTTATTAGTAGTATTTAGTATTTGGTAATAAGTAGGGTATTAGTCTAGAGAATAGTATTATTTTGTATTTGTTAACGAACCTTATTTATTAGAGGTAATTAAATAATTATTTATTTTTTGGACACCACGTAAATTTTTCATCCCGCCCACTTTTCGGGGTTATGTTTTCATCTTTTTTTAATGTGATTTGACTTTTTTACCCTTTCATTGTGAATTTAGAAATTCCAAACTTTTGGGGATTTTATATTTGGACTTCCAAAAATCATGGATTAACTGAGGTGGTAAGGGTTTCAAAATGAGTGGGGATGATTGTATTGCCTAAAATAAAGGAATTTTTTAAATTGTGGAGGGATTCACATTTTAGTGGAATAATTTTATTCCCAAATATAACTCATATAAAGAGGAGTACCAAAACTCATGCATTTTTCAACCAAATCAGTCGGTTCGCGTGAAGATCAGTAATCATGGTAAAAATGAAATGTGAATATCTACATAAATCATGGTAAAAATGAAACAAACCATTTTCCATGGTAAATTCCATCATTTAACACAACACAGTACTTTTCATGAACTTTGGCTAAATTGAGCAATGAAAGATTTTTTGATATTTTTATATTTACCATGAAATACTTCCTTCTATTATGCCCACTTAATTGTCTGTTACAAGTTTACCATGAAAATTTGTTTAATCTTTCATATTTACCATGTTTTTTGGACATTATCTGTATAATTGAGTTAATCAATTTACCATGATCACTAGATAATATACCATGAAAATATGTTTTGATCTTTTTATATTTACCATGACTTCTGGGAGTTTTTAGTATGAATAGTGCTTGACACCTAGCGTTGTTGTAGTTAGCGTCGCCTCAAGCGTAGGGCTAGGTCGTTGACAGCATAGTAACCCGGCAAGACCGGGGTCGATTTCCACAGGGACCAAATGCAACCGGCATGAGATTGACTTGCGATGAGATTTTTTTTGGCGTTAAGACGGCCAACTTATAAGGTGGGTTGTTTGGTGGTTCTCTCTTTACCTCTAAAAGACTAGAAAATAAAGGTTTTGCTAATTTAAACTAAAGGCAAAGTCAAGGGGTTCAAAACACCCATGACTTGAATTAAATTGTTCCTCTCAAGATTACACGGTTAAATCACGTAGTCAAACATGCTTAACCGGAAGATTTAACATTTTAGCACATTTGGATTCTAGAAAATGGGTTTGATCAAGAGTAGGGTTCATTGAGGCATTTTTACAAACACTTAGAATGTCATAGCTCTAAGCATCATGTGTGGCAAGTAGTCAAGTCCTTGCCTACACAAGATCAAAGAGATTAACAAGACTAAATTTTGATACATAACTCTTAAACAAACAACTTTTAATGCTCATTTTGAGAGAAGAACAAAAATAACCCAAGTCATGGGGTGCTAATCACCCCATGACCTAGCCTTGCTACACTACTCACACATAATCATGGAAGAAATGAACATACTAAGTGAAAATGACAAGGAAACGTGAAACATAATGAAAATGAAAATAAACTACGGATTTATATAGATTAGAGAAGTGCTTACAACATTAATGAAGGCCGTAGCCTTAGTTCTTGAAGATTGAAGACTAATTTCTAGAGAGAAGGTAGAGAAAATGGGTGGGGAAGAAGAAGGGAGGTAGAGAGAGAAGGTGAAATTCTAAGATACCCTAATAATCTGAGATTGGGAAGCTTTTAGAGCTCCCAAAAGTCGTGCTTGATAATACAAAAATGCCTCTACAATTGGTCTTGATTGGGCTACAAAAACCCAAAATTTTGGTGCTTGAACCTGTACAAAGGAAATGCTTGAACCGGTTCTGGCATGGTTTTTGACATTCTGTTCAGGTAGAACCTGTACAAGGGTTTTGCTAGAACAGGTTCTAGTGTGGTTTTTGACATTCCGTTTAGGTAGAACCTGTACAAGGGTTTTGCTAGAACAGGTTCTAGTGTGTTGGCTCGCCTTTCTCACTTCACTTTGACTTCTTGATGCCTTGACTTTCCGGCTTCCCGAGTCGTATTCAATGCTTCATTCCTTGACTCTCGGGACTCGGTGGCAGAGTGTTATGCAGCCTTGGGTGCTCGGGCACCCCTTGGTTCAACCATGGCGTCAAAACATGCCTTATTCTTTAGTTTACCTGCATTTAACAAAAACACAACCTCGCGCAACATCAATCATATAAAGCCACAAAATGCACGCGTATGTGATCAAAACGAGTGAGATAAGCCCCATTATCTACACTATTGAGGGCTTATCAAATAGGTTAATTTACTTGTATTATATTATGATTTACACGTTTTGTAGACATGATGAATTTACAAGAAAATTAATCAAGATGAGTTTGATACTTATCCCGGCAATGGAGGAAGACGGTGGTCGACGACGTTGGACAATGGTGGGGATCAACGATGTTGGAGGATGATGATGGTCGATGGGAGTGGAGTATTAGCGGCCATGGAGGATGGAGGATGGACAACAATGGTGGCGATACATCTGCGTTTGATATTTAGCCCAGCTTTGTAGGACGACGGTAGTCGACGGCGTTGGAGGATAGTGGTGATTGACAAGAATGGAAGAGGACGGTGGAGGATGATGTTGATTAGCGGCGATGGAGGATGTAGGATGAAAGAAGGCGACTGGTAATGGTTTCTAGCATTGAAGGGTTTATGTCACTTTATAATAAGGGTTTAACAAGAGAGGAGCAAATTTGGGGATTATGATTTCCTCGCATATCTCGTAATAACACAATAGATCTCCAAAATTTAGAAAATAGTTCTTTTTTTCTATTCCTATATAGCATATCAGCTTTACTCTTAAATTCAAAATATATACAACAAAGGGAAAAATTGGGATTATTTAAATTCAGGGATGAAAACATAACCCTAAAAAAATCCCAGGATGATAACATAAGTTGAGGTGAGTAGGACCAATATTTAAGTGCCCCTATTTATAAAGTAGGGTTCATTAACAAATACAAAAAGTATTAGTTATTAAAAGAAAATAAAAGTTTGTCATCTCGTTAAAATAGAACTAGGGACGATCAAATCGAATTAAGGCAGGAGTAGTAGGTTGGTCCAGAAACTAACTTTATTGGCTTGAGTCATTTTTTCGAGTTTATGTATTGTGAGAGAAAACGCAATAAGTTTGTTTTAAATTTTAGATCAGTTTTTAGTAACAACTCCTAATTGTTTAGGAAGATTACATAACAAAATCAAAAAGTTTTGCTGGTGGAACAAATTAAAATCTTGAGTTTTCAAGTTTTCGAACTTTGGTTGTCAATGGCTTCCAATTGAAGTGCTTGAGGCTCAATTTGGATGGAACATTTGGCCCTATGAAATGTCCCATCCGTCCAAAAATATTGGGCACATAATTAATGAATCATGTTTCTTTAAATATTTACCAACACTTAACTTTTCGTAGTAAGGCACATAATGAGAAGAGGTCTGGTACTGTACCATGTGAATTTCACCTGTTTGATGCATTTTTTGGGTGAGTTTATACGAAAGTTTTCTGGTACTAAACACTTTCCCCATAATGAATCATGTTTCTTTTAAAATATTTACCAACACTTTCAGAAACCTTAAATGCCCACGCAAAGCTTTCAAGCCTTGATTCCAACACCATTGTTCTCGACTTCTTTCCCTTCAAATCCTATTTTTACCCGAGCCCGAGCCCGCCAAATGGGCGGGCTAGCCCAGCCCGACTTTTCCATGGGCAGGGCTTGGGCTTAGGAATTTTAACTCTAACCCGCCCGCCCATGAGCCCAGCCCGCTGGCCCGAGATATTAGCCCGCCCATAGCCCGTACACTTATACACGCGTAGTATGGGTTTGAGAAACAGCACGCCCGAAAATTTCTCCTCTTCTCGCTTAAATATCCATACAATGGCCCAATAGTTGTACACAAATTAAAACTAAAGGATGGGAGACAAATGGTTGGTGGGGATTAAAAAAATAAGAAAAATGGTACAAAAAGTATGAATTTACGTTGGTGGAGGTGGAAAAACAAAGAAGGAATATAAGTCATATGCTTAAGGATCTTCATTGGGTGGATTTTTTATTTATGCATTGGGTGGATGCATTTCGTAGGAAAAACAAAGAAGGCAATCATGGATATAAGCGCCTAAGTAAGGATCGCGTTGGGTGGTTTTCCTCATTTTTATAATGCGTGCACGTGGTTGGATGTTTTGGTCTTTAATTGAGATATTAGTGACCAGGCGCTAATGGAAGGTCCGAAAACACAAGGCAATGGGCATGTTGGGAACCGGTGGGACCCAAGAGACGAACAAGCTTGAAGGGCATTTTAGAGGGCTCGGTATCGATACGGGGATTACCCCGTATCGATACCCTGGCGACATTGAGCAAACAGAAGCAACGGGTATCGATACGGGGCTTTTTTGATACAAAATGGGCCGGTGATTTTGCCATCGAGAAAGACATAAATACCTCATTTTGAGGACGAATTAGGGTTCCCAACTTTACTTTGTTTTTCTTCCAATTAGGAGCCGACTTTTCCTTTGGAGATTCTACTTCAGTTTTTTCCATTGAAGTTTGAGCTTTTTTTATTCTGATTCTCGCACTTTGGTAATTCTCTATCTTCTTTACTTTAATCTCGTTCGCGGGAAACGAGACTCGAATCTTTGTTTTAATTCTTATTCTAGTTTAATAGCATGTTTATTTCAGAATTTTCTTGTTCGTTCTAGTTTATATGAGTGAGTAGTTTCCATAAGTATGGTCGCGGGGTGATCAACACAAATACGTTCTTGCTCGGACAAATAGAAAAGGTAAAAGCAATTTTAGGTTATTAAAGAACGTCCGTTGGTAGAATCCGGGCAAATCGGAGCCCATGTAACGCGACACGGGGACCAAAACTCGTTCTTCGTGTACATGGGTAAACGGCGACCACAAGGATTCGCATCTTTCGGGGTACCTTTTTCTCTTTTTCACAGTCACCGTGTTATGAACCCTACGACCGTACTTCCTTTTAATTAATTTAATCAAAATCAGTTTGTCTCTTAATTTAGTTAATTCACCAAATCAAATCACAAAGGGTGGCTACCTAAGAGCCGTTTCAAAGGTCACAACCCGAGTTTTTAGTTAAGCACTCTCCGCCGTCTCTGTGGATTCGATTCCGGTCTTACCGGGTATTATGCTACACCGGTCTCCGCCCTACGCTTGGGGCAACCCATTTATTTAGGTCTAGGATTTCGGTCAAGCATTTTTGGCGCCGTTGCCGGGGACGGCAAGAGGTGTTAAGAATTCGGGTTAGTACCTTTGTGTTTTTATCTGAGTTAAAAAAAAAAAAAAAAAAAAAAAAAACTGATGGGCCTTCTTGATACCCCTGGGGAGTTAGAGCAACACCATAGTATGTTGTTGAGTAAATTTGCACGGATTAACGAACCCTATTGGAATTTTGAGAGCCAAGTAGGTATTCCTTCGAGTCAATCTGCACAAATACAAAATTTTACTTGGGGTTACGAGAATATCCCTTCAAGTCAACCGGGTACTTTTGAGTCCTCTTGGGATCACGAGCATTACTCAGACATTTTTTCGAGTCCATTGGCACAAATTCCTGAACCCTTTTGGGACTATGAGACCCAATTTGGCTCCCTTTTCCAAGACCCGCAAGGGTTTGACCCTTATTCTACTGGCCCACCCCCAGAGCTGACTTATCCCCCTCATGATGAGGAGCTTGATGAGATGGTACAGACTCTTGTGCGATCGCAGATGACCTTCACCGCGGAAACCACCCAAGCAATTGAGGACCTTAGGTCCCAGTTGACTCAACTCACAGAGGCAGTGGGACAAGCCCAACAGGAGTGGGAGACATTTCCCTCTCCGCCTCAAGTCAATAGAAGAGAGGAAGTCGACCCACTTCTCATTGAGGGACGGGTTGATGATCGTTTGGAGGAACCCTCCGAGTTTGGAGGGAATGAGGAGTTTACTCCTAGGGAAGAGGAAGTAGGTCTGGTTAACGATGTTGAGCAGATTGACTTGGTCTTACCACAGTACTCTGAATTTGGAGGGGATGAGGAGCTTATTGCTGGGGAAGAGAGAGAAGAGGAAGTTGACCACCTTGTCATTGAGGGTGGGGTGGATGATGGTTTGGTGGAACCTTCTGAGTTTGGAGGGGATGAGGAGCTAACTGCTCAATGTTTCACCCTTGAGTCTAATGTAAAGGTCGAACCCCCTCTCATGTATTTCCCACTGTTGATCCGCGCTGCATACGTTTTCCTTTTGCGTTCCTATGAGTCTAGAGAACGAGGAGCTCACTGCCCTCTGTATGATGGTCCGATCGAACAATCTCCCACTACTGAGGAGTGGGACGCTGAGATTGATTATTTGCAGTCCTTAATGGACGAGCAAGATATGAAGTATGGGGGTGAGAGTGAGTCTCTTATTTTGGGGGACCAAGACTTTGTTGAGGAGGAATTAGTTGAGAAACCATACTTGGCGGATGAGGTTTCGGTAGAAGAGTCGAAGTCGACGGTAGTGGAACATATTGATTTTCTTGGTGTTGATGATAACGATTTTGTTTATCTTCCTTCTATTGCAAATTATGTCCACTGCTCGAAACTTAATTTGGTTCCACGTGAGCACTTAGAGGCACTTCAATTTCTTAAAACAATTCGGCAATTGCTTTACTCGAAGTATCTTTTCTTGTGGTCTGGCCGAGTTCAGTTTTTAGCAAAAAGCTTAGCGTGGGGTGGTGCATTCATGGGATTCATCTTTGTAGATTTGATAAATTTCCGAATTCTACGTTTCAAAGATCTCTCTCTCTCTCTCCCTCTCCCTCTCACTTAAAATTCATTCCAAAAAAAAAAAAACATGATGGTCTTGTATAGCCACCCACTCTTCAATTCAAGTTGGGGGATGGGGAGAAAAGTATGACACGTGAGACTGCGTGAATGTCTGGTGGTGTTCTTTATTTTCTCTCTTTATTTGTTGTGGCCCGGCTTTCACTAGCGGGCGATACTAATGTCATTTGTTGCCTAGTAGGTAGTTGGTTCTTTAGTCTTTTGCGGGGACGAGGCATGCTACCACACCAGCCTTGGTAGTTTGAGCCTCTCCGCCGGAGTGAGTGAGGCATTCAGGAGCCTCGAGCAGGGGTGCCACTAAGTGTGGCGGTTGTCAGTCCAATAAAGCTTTGGCGCGGCTCTGTGTGACTAGCTGTGGACCTTGTTAGGTCCGAAGGAGCGGATCTCAAAGGATTCCGATGACGAAACGCAATAGCAGTGACGGCAAATTCCCCATACATCGGCCTAGGGGTCAAGGTGGTTGTTTCGCCACCTCGGGTTCACCCTTTCCTTCTCTTTGTTTTTCTCTTTCTTTGTCTCTATGCTCTGGGGACAGAGCACATTTCAAGTTGGGGGGAGGGTGTACTTCGTACATGTTTTTGATTAAAAAAAAAAAAAAAAAAAAAAAAGGACTTTGGATGCTTGGGTGTAACTATTCTTGGTTGATGACTGCTAATTCGTACTATAGGGGTTGTTGTGCGAGTCGAAGTCTCGATATGATTTCATGGATAGACTTAAGCTCGTGAACATGATGTTTAGGAACCACTTAGTTAGCCCGTATCATCTATAGTCGGATAGCGTTTGGTCATTTGAAAACATGCTCTCACACACACACTGGTCCACTAGAGTATTTACCAGCCTCGAGTTTGGTTCATATGTCTTTGATATTTCAGTATGTGTTAACTTATTCAATGGAATTTTTGGAACTCCTTCCCCAATATAAAAAGAAAAAAAAGAAAAAAAAAACAAGTTATGTGTGCTATATTGTTAATGCTTATCCGGGCGTCCATTGAGTAGTAACCGGACAATCGGGGTATGCTCCCACCGTGTTGTTCGCGTCAAAAGATGGATAGACCTTGTGAAAGTATCGCTAAGTTTGGTTAGCTTGGATCTCAATAAAGCCTTTTTGACTTGAGCAATTAGGTCCGCAGGGGTCTCTTAAAACCTGGTGCTCTAAGGCCGTTTGGCTTGGGGATAGCCGACCCAAAGCTCGTTAAAGAGTCAACTAGAAAGCCCGAGAGATCCGGCATTGCACGACCACACAAAGAGAAAAGAAAAGAAAAGAAAAGAAAAGGGAAGGAGTGTGCTTAAAGAAATATTGGGCTATCAACGGTGTGTGAACTATTCTCGAGGATTGGCGAATTTCTATATGTGGTTTTTCCTTACATGCATGCCATTTGAAAATTCTCTATCCGATCGTAGGTGAGAGGATTAATTTTTGTGCTAAGATTGCTGTAAAGTTCACTTGTTTAACTTTGTCCATGGATGAAATATCTTGCCTTTGACTTGCCTGACAGTCACTGTAGTGCTTCGAGAAGCTATTGATTGGGATTGAGTTGCATTCAAATGTCTGAGTCCTTTGTGTTTTGTGGGTTATCACTGCTGAAAACCCTCACGAGACTTCACTCGTCCTACCGGGGCCACCCGGGGGTTTAAAAGATCTATCCTTTCAGTTATTTTTATTCTTTTCGTTGCTCGGGACTAGCAACCTTCAAGTTGGGGGGTGTGATAGGCGCGCAATATCATGGATATAAGCGCCTAAGTAGGGTAGAATTAGCGCGTTAGACGTGCGTTTAATCCTCATTTTCCGTATAATGCGTGCACGTGGTTGGTTTTGTGTTTTGGTCTTTAATTGCAGATATTCGTGATGTTCTGGCGCTAATGGAAGGTACCCGAAAACACAAGGCAATCAGGCATGTTGGGAACCGGTGGGACCCAAGCAAGGACGACCGAACAAGCTTGAAGGGCATTTTAGAGGGCTCGGTATCGATACAGGGATTACCCTGTATCGATACCCAGGCGACATTGAGCAAACAGAAGCAACGGGTATCGATACAGGGCTTTGCCTGTATCGATACCGACTAGCTTAAATGGGCCGGTGATTTTGCCACGTGTTTGGGCTTCGAGAAAGACATAAATACCTCATTTTGAGGACGAATTAGGGTTCCCAACTTTACTTTGTTTTTCTTCCAATTAGGAGCCGACTTTTCCTTTGGAGATTCTACTCTCCGGGTTACTGTTCCATTGAAGTTTTACAGTTTTATTCGCTGATTCTCGCATCGCTTTGGTAATTCTCTATCTTCTTTACTTTAATCTCAGTTCGCGGGAGTTTGTTCGCGTTCTGAGACTCGAATCTTTGTTTTAATTCTTATTCTAGTTTAATAGCATGTTTATTTCCAGAATTTTCTTGTTCGTTCTAGTTTATATGAGTGAGTAGTTTCCCAAGTATGGTCGCGGGGTGATCAACACACCGTTGGATCGTTCTTGCTCGATTTTCCAAATAGAAAATAAAAGCAATTTTAGGTTATTAAAAACTTCCGTTACGAATCCGGGCATTGTTAACGCGAGGAACGGGGGACCAAAACTCGTTCTTCGCTGTACATGGGTAAACGGCGACCACAAGGATTCGCATCTTTCGGGGTACCTTTTTCTCTCTAAAATCAAACGTTTTTAGAACACTGAACGGAGCGAAACTGTCTGGACCTGGTCACCGTGTTATGAACCCTACGACCGTACTTTCTTTTAAATAATTTAATCAAAATCAGTTTGTCTCTTAATTTAGTTAATTCACCAAATCAAATCACAAAGGGTGGCTACCAGAGCCGTTTCAAAGAAAGTTTTTAGTTAAGCACTCTTTTAGTCTCTTGATTCGATTCGGTCTTAATTATCTACATGGGGCAACCCATTTATTTAGGTCTAGGATTTTTGAGTCATTTCAATCATTTAAGGGGTTTACATGCAATTTTTTGATATTAATTTTTTGATAAAACAATTTTTGATATTGGGGCAATAGACTGATTCTTCAGTTTTGTGAGATGAGATCAAAGGAGGCAGTGGACTCTTGAGAGTGAAACAAAATAGAGGTTCTGATACTTTAAGAATTTGGTGGTGATATGGAATTCGACCACAATGAAATTTCAAACGTAGTTCACGGGGCCAAATATGTGACATAGGTGTTTGGACCAGGAAGCATGGGCGAGAGTGTTTTTTTTTTTTTTTAAAAAATAAAAAAACAAAAGTATTTGGCCCGCCCAAATAGCCCATCTTACCCGCCCGAAGATTTGACCCGACTAGGATGAGCCGTGGATTGGCTTCATCTTTTGAGAGAGAGCCGCCCGCCCGGCCCGCTAAAAATAGGCTAAGGAGCATGATTGGGCCAGCTCGACCCGGCCCAATGATGACCCTTAATCTAGATTGTCTAACTTCTCCCATCTCCCATGCTTTATCACCGTGCTTAAAACAGAGTGTGCGTAAGTTGATTCAGACAACTGAATTATAGAAAAAAACATGCTTAACGGAAACTAACAAAGGTCTCCAACTCCGTATACTAGGGATGGCAATTCAACCCGCCCTGCTCCGAACCAGCCCTTCCCCGCCCCGATAGGGTAGGGTTTTTTACAATTTTTTTGGGGGGTAACAGGGGGTGATTTTGAAAAACCCGTCAGGATTAGGGTAGGGGCAGGGGTATGATCACCCCGCCCCGATATTACCCGCCCCGACATACATATATATGTATAACTATATTTATGTACTCTTATAAGTATATATCAAATTATATTTTCTCACTTATATACATTAAATTTTATTTTTGTTCTTATAATTTTACTTTTACAACTAAAATACAACATTAGATATTAGATAGTAGATTTTGGTTAAGTTGTAAAAGTTATTTTGTGTACTTTTATCATTTGTATTCACTAATTGGAGTTTAAAATATACTTAATTAATATGTGAAAAAATAGGGGCGGGGCGGGTAAACCCGATACCCGATAGGGGCGGGGCGGGTACCCATAAATTACCTGGTCGGGTTAGGGGTGGGTTAGAGAATTTTAGGGTAGGGGTAGGGATCATCAAAACCCGCCCCAACCCGCCCCATTGCCATCCCTACCGTATACCATTGAAAAAACAAGGTTTTAAAAGGGCAGGTTTTAATGTGTTATATGATCAAACTGAGGCTGTTTATGTAGTTTTTCCCAAAATTTCTATTTCCTACAAATGTGGTCACGAAAGATCGTAACATTGCAATTGTTCTACATACTATTTAAAACAAAAATGGAGGGAAATTAATTTTTAGACTCCCCTCTCTTTAAAGTTTAATGATTCAATCCTCTCCTCCGGTGCCGTTCCGCCACTCCCTGACCGCCTTTTCGCTGCTGCTGCTCGCTACCCTGATGAGCCCAGCGCCGTCGTTCGGTCAGCGCATCCAACCGCTGCCCGTTCAGTAGCTTGTCGCCTCTCAGCCGCCGTTCTCACATGCATCCCAGCTGCCGATCTCACATGCATCCTAGTTACGGTTCTATGGTGAGGTCTCTAGTGCATCTCAGTCGCCGATCTCAGTTTTGATTCTCCGGTGAGGTTCCCGGTGCTGTGCAGCCATGGGTATTGGACTTTGATGGATGCCGTGATTTTAATGATAGATGATAGAGAGCTGATCTTTGGGACATTGGCCTATTGTTTGCATTTATGGCTTCTGTTGTAGCATATAGTCTGATTGAGTTCAATTGTTATCCATGACCGACCGTCACCAATTCTTACCTTTCTAGTAGCTATAGTTGGAGATTTTGTGTTGAACAGATCGTTTGTTTCTTTTGTTGTTGCTTGTGTCCGTGTGTGTTGTGTGACTGTCTGATCGTGGTGTTATGTTTGACATGAACTTGCATGTGGCTGTTCATCCTCCCCCTCGCCGTTCTCACGATTGAGGTTGAGGTATTGCTTATTTGTGCAATCCCGTATACCTTTTCGTAGTACTTTTGCCCTTGTTCGTTTCATAGTTTTAGTTTAGTTTTGGTTTTGTTTTGTAATCATTACACTCATTTCTCTCTCTATCTCTCTCCACTCATTTCTCACCGTTTCACGATTGTGGTTGAGGTTATGCTTGCTTGCATATTTCCATATGCCCTTTCGTAGTACCTTAATAGTTGTAAAAATAAAATTTTCTAAATTTCTTCTTGCATGCTTGTCCCGGGTCCTTTTTTTTTTTTAGTAAAATAGAAGTTTTCGTTGGCATCCCACTGCTCTCTTGTGTTGATCCGTTCAGTGGCTTAGTTCTCCGGTTATTAAGTTGGTATTATCAGTGGGTTTGTTAGTACCGTCATTGTAGTCTCGTCCTCTTGGTGCTTTGATGGTGCCTTGATATTCGTGGGGTGTTTGGGTTGTGGTTATTGCTTGATGGGGCTTTGGAGTTGTTTGGGTTCATCTCAATGACTTTGGCTCAATAATCTGATGGATTGGGCTGCATGGATGGTCTAGTTGATCTGGCTTGTTGATGCTAAGGATGCTCGAGTTGGCAAGTGGATTGGCTTTTGGGGCGGGGGCAGATTGAAATGGCTCAGATATGGCTCAATGGCTTTGCTGCTTGGGTGGTGGTGGTTTGGGAAGGGGGTTTTAATCTAGATGTTGTTTGTTGCAAATAAGCTGAAGGATACACCTCACAGATAAATATGGTATTCTCCTCAGCTATTCCATTCCAATAACCACGGTTGCGACTCTTTCCAGCAGCTTCTCTACTGATTTTAGAGCTTTGTAGTTGGCTTCGGCCATCTAGTTGCACGCCGTCTAACCGTGCCGCGAAACTTTCGACTATAGGTGCTTCACTCACTTGATTTGTATCGGTCAAATTTTGTTTGGTATCTACATCAAGCATGCAGTTTCTCGATGGTTGAGCTATCGCATGTCTCCTTAAATTTCTTCAGTTGTTTACGTGTTTAACTGTGTGTTGGAAAATTCATCACCCGTGAGACTACCGCGGCAACAGCGCATCGGCATCATACATTGATCACGGACGTCTGACGACCGAAGCAATCTATCGCTGGATATATATCCTATCCTTCATTTGCTTTAGTTTTGTTTATATTCTTCTCGTTTGTATGTTGTTCTTTGTTTTCCTGTTGTCCTTGTATCCAGTAGCTGCATTGTTCATAAAATGAAATTCTCTCTTCCTCGGAAAAAAAAATACACTTTTTTATGTTCTTATTTTGTGGCTTTGTTTGGAACTTGTGAAAAAGGTGGGACAATATTTAAAAAGGAAAATGTAAGAAAACTAAAGGAAAAACTTTCATTGTTCTTTAAGATTTCAAGTTTGCCATTTTCTCTCCTATTTTTTCTCAAACCAAATAAAAATAATCTAAATGAATTATTTTTGCATTTATTGGTATTGCGTCGATTTTTTATGGATTATTGGTTCGTTTGAACGAGAGGAATCTGAAAAATAAAAAATTATTATAGAATTTTAAAAAGTTCATTGAAAACAAAAAATAATGCAATAATTTGGATTATTGTCTTTATTCACAAAAATTTTAGTTTGGTTAAATTTATTTTTTTTTACTCTTTAGATTCTTCGTGTCGAGACGAATTAATAATTCACAAAAAAATCGATGCAAATGTAATTTTTTTTATTAAAGACAAAAAAAATAAACCAAAACACGGAGAGATATTTTTTTTTTAACTTTTCGTTATTTTTCTTTTTCTCCGTATGTTCCAAAAAACTACTCCTATTTTTTTTTTTTTTTTTAAAAAAACAATGTACGTTGACTTTTAACCTTAGGAAAATTAGTACTGTAGTACAGTAGTATAGTAATTTCCTGAACTTTGACAAAATACCTGTCAATGACTCCGGCTCTCTCTCTCTCCACCAAATTTCCATTCTTCGACTCTCTCTCTCTCTCTCTTAGGGCTTCAAGTGACCAAATCCACAGTCATATTGGCTCCTCAAAATCAATCGATCTCCACATCGTCCACACGAAATGGACGGAAGTAGCGGCGGAGGACCGGCGCCGTTTCTGCTGAAGACGTACGACATGGTCGACGACTCGTCGACGGACGAGATCGTCTCTTGGACCCCAACCAATAACAGCTTCGTCGTCTGGAACCCTCCCGAGTTCGCTCGCATCCTCCTTCCCACCTACTTCAAGCACAACAACTTCTCCAGCTTCATCCGTCAGCTCAACACCTATGTAAATCCTTTTTCCCTTTGATTATATATTATGAGAATTTGATTTTTATTTTGTTGTGTGGAAAATTGTTTAACTATCACGGAAAAGGATGTTGTCTGAGTTCATTCGAGAAAACGATTTCATGTAGCCGACTCCAATTGATTGGGATTTGAGGCTCAGCGTGATTTGGTTTGTGTGGAAAATTGTCGTGTTCAGTTGTTACTGTCCAAATTGACGTTAAAGCTTTGTTTGCTAAAATATCGGGTTTTAGATGTTTATTTTATATTATTTTTTATTATTATTATTGTGAGTGATAAATTTATCAAGAAGGAATTAAAGGGATGCCACCCATGTACAATTAGATCGTAAAACTAAAGGCTAAAAATCCGCACAGAAACCAAACAATAAATAGAACCTATACACTTTTCTAAACACCAACAATATCTAAAATGTGAAGGAATTGATGAAGGGTAGGTTTGCACTCCCTCAACTGCTACTAATGTAACGAACAAGAAAGGGAAGAACTCTTAATTTTAAGCACCAACATCTCGTCCCCACAAAAAAATTGTCGATTCGGCTAAATGAGTCACATCAAGCACAACGGAATTAACCTCCAAAGTTTCCATCTTCACTCCACTATAGCCCCATAAGCCCAGCCACTTCTGCTGGTAAAACCCACGACATGGCCTGCCATACAAGAACTGCAACCCAAAGATCTATGGCAATAGGAGTATATGACGATGAATACACAAGTGCGCCCAGATTTACCATCCCTCAAGCACATGCAACACTGGTTCACAATTACCATCTTACGTCATATAAGATTGTCTTTAGTGATAATCTTAATATCTTATCGTTGGCCACACACCAAACGAAGAAAGAAACCTTGGTTGGAGCACGAGTGTCCCAAATGGTTCTCCAAGGAATTGAGGAAAGGAAGTATTCAGTTCTCCAGCCAAAACTTGGTAAAACAACTTCATAGGAAAAGATATATCTGCCGCTGAATTGCACCTAAAAAAATTCTCATACACCCCCAGCCCCTCATCTCATGTAATTTTTGAAATCCTCATATTCCCAGGCCTTTACCTCCTTGCGAAACGCAATATGCGACCACACCATCTCCTCTCCAACTTGAGATAATCAGCTACCACCCAAGCTCATAAATGATGAAGCATACAACTAAAACCAATTGACTATGAGTGAAGAGCCTTCCAAGGCTGGTAGACTTGTTGTGAAGGTGGTAATTACTAATTAGTTGATTTGGGACAATGTCTTGATACATAAACTAGAAACTGATTTCTAATGTTTTTTCGGTAGACCCCTTTTGTTAGCCTATGCTGATTGCCTACTTGCATGGGTAATGAATAGTCTATGTTGTGAGGGAGTAGACCAGATACGGAAGGTGATGTGTCGTAATCTCATCCTCACATAAATAATTGAAGCATTCATTGAGGCAAAGAATGTAGTGTTTTCTAGAGCTCCAACCGCCTCTAATAGTTGTTAAAGGTAATAGAAGCACTGAGGCGCTAAAGGTCTGTTGGCCCAAGGCGAGGCGCATACCTTATTGAAGCTAAGCGTATCGAGTCAAGAACAAATAGGAACTAAAAGGCGATAGGCGCATTGACGAAACAAATAGGAACTAAAAGGCGATAAGCGTATCGAGTCAAGAACAAATAGGAACTAAAAGGCGATAGGCGCATTGAGGCACTAAAGGTCTGTTGGCGCAAGGTGAGGCACATGCCTTATTTAAGCTAAGGGCATCTAATCAAGCACAAATAGCAACTATAATATACACAAATATCAAATTCAACTGTAGGAAAAAAGCATTAGCAATGAGTATTATATTTATAGAACACCAAAAATAAGAGCAAATATGTAGTCCAAGGCCACTTTGAGCCTTTTGATAGAACTCATGATGCACAAGAACAACTATACCAGTAGAAATTGCACAGTTCTAAACAAAACTGACACGTAGCAGAGAAAAAGAGAGAAAATACAAAAGTAGAACATTAAACAACTTAACCCAAAGATATAAAACGCAAACCCGGAGGCAGACACTTTCATCAAAAAGATGGAGGAGGAGGACACTCAATCAACTAGTAAAACACTTGTGCATTGATCAGCAAATGAGTACACTCAATCTACATTCTCTGTTTCTCTTGATTTTGTTTTAGATCTCAAGTGAAACTTATCATGACTGAGGGATCGTTTTGTGTCGAGTGAAACTTAATGGAAATTACTGAGAACCAAATTTAATGATGAGGTTTAAACTTGTGTATAACTTTGGTCAAATTTGTGCCATGTGCGACTTTGAAAAAGTCCCCAAAAACAAAAAGAAGAATGACAGCTCTGGCATTTGACTTCCGCTCAACTGCTCAACCAACTTGCAATCATAACGTTGGCGGTATTTATTTCTCCTTTTACAGTGAACAGAAGTCTGCCATATGATTTAAACTGTGTTATTTTCTCCCAATTTTCTGCTTCTAATTTTGTTTAAGTTCTTAATTTTCATGTCTTGTTTCCATTTGTAAAGAGACTTGTTCATATCCCCAGCATGCTCGTACGGAAGTCTCATAATTGGTTCTCTCCTACCATGTCCAATCTGTTTCTTTCCCTTGGTGTTTTTTATACAGTGTTGCATTCTTGTAGGATCAGAAAGGATTAAATGATAAATATTATGCTTTGCATGTTCTGGTACATTGAGGTAAAAATGTGAAACATGTTGAAATGTTTTGCACACGATTCAGACCTGTGACATGTCTGTGAATTCGTTCTAAGAACTTGAATGATAATCCAGACAAGATCATGATGTAACATGAACGTTTTTAATTTGGCAAAGGAACATTATTTGTGGCTGTGAAACTGTTAGCATAAAAATGGAGGAAAGAAGGAATATATGAGACATTGTATTAGATTATGATTGTCTCAAACCTAATGGTGAGTGTACATTTATATAGTTGTCTGTTGTCAGGTTGTCCTTTTCTTCTTTTTTTGTTATACCAACTTATGCATATTATCTCTTCAGGGAAGAGAAAACATATGCATATCATCATACCATTCAATATCATCTCCCATGGGTTCGTAGAACATTGCACTCCACACTCTCTAGGCTGAAGAAAATCCTTATTTGTATAATCAGATATTGCACTTTCTTACAAGTTGGGAAATGCTCGCTGATTTTTGGTATTCTACATCTTCTTGTGATCTTGGAGTTCTGAAGTTTAATTGTTAATCATATTGAAGTCCACAAAATCACATGAAGAGTTTTATGTTTATAGGGATTTCGAAAGATTGATCCAGAAAGATGGGAATTTGCAAATGAAGAGTTTGTGAAAGATCAAAAGCATCTTCTGAAGAATATCCATCGCAGGAAACCCATTCACAGCCATAGTCAACCTCAAGGTACTTCAGGTGACCCAGAAAGAGCGGCTTTTGAGGAGGAAATTGATAAGCTTTCACGGGAGAAAACCGCACTTGAAAATAGCATTTTAAGGTTCAAACATCAGAAATCTTCGGCAATGCTTCAATTGGATGACTTGACTCTAAAGGTAGCTTGTATGGAACAGAGGCAGGATAATTTGATTGCTTTTTTGGAAAAGGCAGTTCAAAACAACAATTTTGTTGAACAACTTGCTCGGAAACTCGAAGCTATGGATTTCTCAGCATATAATAAGAAAAGGCGTCTTCCTCAAGTTGACTACTCTACGATGCTGGTTCCAGAAACTAGCTTTGGAGAAAAAAATAGTAGCTCTATGCCTGAGTATGGAAATATAACCCACCAAGATTACTCAAATAAGCTAAGGTTGGAATTATCTCCTGCTGTTTCGGATATTAACTTGGTTTCTCATAGCACACAGAGTTCCAATGATGATGGGGAAAGCCCAAATAGGAGGCTTTACAAACCAAAAGATGCCCAGATGAAAGCCGCTGGTCTTTTGGTGGCCTCTGAAGCCTTAGAGCTATCAGACACTGGAACATCTTTCATATTTAACATGGATTCAGTGAGACCAAAGTCTTTGCAGCAAAATTTGGCTTCCAATGAAGAAACTGATGCCAATATCTCTTGCCATTTAAATCTTACTTTGGCATCTTCATCACTGCAGTTGGACAAAAGTCAATATCCGCAACTTGGTCATGAAATCGGGAAGTCTTCAGAGCAAAGTTCTCATATCGGTGATAAGGAGGCTGAAATTAGGGTTTCCCCAAGGAACAGAGCCTTCCCAGGTGTTGATCCGACTCTGTCTCCCTTGAAAGAAGCACCAAATAAGAATCAAGGGGCGGCGACTCCTCAGGTCCGTGTAAATGATGTGTTCTGGGAACAGTTCCTAACTGAAAGACCAGGTGCTTCTGATACCGAAGAGGCTAGCTCCAGTTTGAGGGCAAACACATATGATGATCAGGAAGATAGACGATCAGGGCATGGAATGTCCAGAAATGCAAAGAGCGTGGAGCATCTCTCTCTTTGAGCACCAAAGTTAACAGTTACACTGCAGAGTCAAAAGTGTTAAAATAATTCTCCAGGATCTGTATGTATGTATGATGCATGTGTCATTCAGGTATAATATTTTAGATTTCGTCTGAGATGCCTGTATCTTGTTACTGTTTTTGTTGGGCTGCTTCAAGTACAGTCTTGTTAACGTCCCATAATTTTGATCCTTGATGATTCTGCTCATTTCTGGCAATCTCATATGCACCGGAAAATAAACATCCTTGGGTTGTCGATTTTGAATTGTAATATAGCTATGAAATAAAAGAGATTCTTAGGTAACCAAGTGTGTTGGTCTGCTTCAGATGTTGGAACAGGTATATGATCATCTTGGTTTATAAGTATGAGATTCTTGTAGTGTTGCATACTTGCATTTAGATGAGGTTATCACGTGGAATTTTAAATCTGTACTTGTTGCAAAACAATGGATACTTCTGACTTTATAAAAGCATGCAGATTCTTGTAGTACTGCACGTTGATGAAATTATCACCTTAGTTTTCTACTCAGATGAGCATTTAGACTCGAGACACTTGACACCTCAAAACGGTTTATGTTCCTTTATCGGATCCCCATATCCTTATTCTCGCTGGGGTGAACAGAATCGTAGATTCAGAAGAAACCAACTGATTCTTCGTTGTTGATGAGAAAAAACGCAACTGATTCTGACCCAGATAGAAACTTTCACAGAAGGAATGCTGATTCCAGACAGATTTTCTCTACCACGTTAGCACTTTATTTGTGCTGTCCTAAATCAAGTAGGTTCGGTACTATGTCATTATTGTTGATTGCAGGGGGGGTCCCGGCAGAGTCGGGTTTTGTTGACAGTATCTATTGCTTGTTATGATGACAGGAAAAACTATAATGTTCGTAAGTTCTTGGGGCAATAAAGCAATATTTGTGGTTTCAAATGTCAAAAGAAGACAAATTATATGCATAGCTCCACCCATGGCTGATTGCATTATGACCCTTTGGTATTGATGTTTTGGACCAAATGCTGGAACAGGTAAAGAACAATCCTGTTGTCTGCTCTCTGCTGCTGCTTTTTTTTGATAACTCAGAATATGCAGGAGTGCAAATTTGTTCGCTCTTGCGAGGCTGTACTCATTTTATTTCGATCATCGACACCGTTCAATTTGTCTATAGATCATCAACACAGGGGCCCAATTAACTCTCCAGATGAGTTGGGAGCTGGGGCTGCCCGCGATTCTCTTCTTTTCACCGACATCTAGCCTGTTATGGCACCAGCTCTTCGTCTTCTCTACCTCTTCTTATACTAACGATGTTCCCCCAACTGCCATTTGTTAGTCGTTTAATTTGAGTTCCACTTCCAGTGACATATAATAGTAATAGATGCCGAGATCGATTGATCTTTGTTCAATTTGCATTTGCACTGTGTCAAATATTAGTGAAGGCTCCATCCCAACTGATTTCTTAGGAGCCCAACCAAAACTAGATTTCTGCATTTATCTGCTGTGCAGTTTATATTGCTCCATCAAGTACAAACTGCCATTTCTTAAGACCTAAACAGAAGAAAAGCAAAACAAAGCCCTGCCCAACCAAAACTACTGCTTATCTGCTGTTGCTTGCTGTAAGCATTGGGCTTTGAATCTTTGATCACAGCATAAACACGTTTGTTGGAGAATGCCTGCTACGTATGTTAGACACAAATCACATATTCTTATCCGAGTGTCGAGTGTTCGACACGGATATCTAACATAAATCACATATAAATTAGTGTGTTTTTTGCATATACTTGTCGATGTATATGCAATTGACTACAAATTCAGTGATGTTTCGAGATGAGCTTAGAAGGATGGATCAGGGCAAAAATTTAAGAAAGAAAAAAGAAAAAAAAAGTTATGTCAATTTTTTCTTTTTAGGTAAAGAGATATAAATATATATTAAATGAAAAACACCGGACCAAAATCGGCAACCAATACAAGCAACACAAAACAACCGGCTCAAAACCGCCGGCCAAAAAAATCACCTACAAAAAAAATATAAAAAGTACGGAAATTAAATGCCGGAGCCATCGCCAGAGCTGTCACCACGGCACCACCACCATTGTCCGGACTCCAGATCTGGAAATTCCAGATCCGGCTCCCCTCTTGCCCAAAATCAATTTCGGCCGCCGATAGGTGGAGGAGAGGAGTTATGTCAATTTTTTCACGAGTATTATCAGCTTATGTAATTTCTCTCACAAGCTTTTTTGAATAAGTTATTATCGCCCTTCATTCCTTAAATATTTTCCGATGTCAAATGTCATATTAAAAAATTTGTGCCATGTACATGCCAAGAAGGGGTGCAAATGAGCCGAGTCGAGCAGAGCTTTGTACAGTTTGAGCTCTGCTCGTTTAGTAAACGAGCCAAAAATCGAGCTCTGGCTCGGCTCGTTTGTAAATGAGCCGAGTTAGGGTAATTTACTTAATTAGCTTTCTTGAACGAGCCGAGCCAATATAAATAAGCCGAGGTTTACCGAGCTCGTTTACCAAACGAGTCTAAAAGTCGAGCTCGAGCTCATCTCGATTACTAAACGAATCAAGCCACGAACTGCTCTCGAGCAGCTCGATTCATTTGCAATCCTAACCCCAATCTAGGATCTTACCGTCGGTAGTCTGTTTGATAAAATACGTGGGAAAGCCAAATATATAGAAGGGACCTGGGTTGCGCGGCCGCACCGGCATTGTTCCAACGATCAAAGATGTTCAATGCATAGAGCTCATCGAATGCTACAAGTGTACCAACAATTAACTCGATCGGATATCGTTAAGTGCGTTATCGGAACACAAATACCTTAAAAAATAATGAATTTAGTGGTTTTGATCCAGTGTCTCTCTTGTCGGTGGGGGAAAAATGATTGTGTTTCATTGCTGGATTTGAAAACAAGGAGTACATCTCAAGGCAGATTTGGAGATACATTCGCACATGGAGCTACCGACTTTAGGACAGTTTGGCGTTTACATGTGAGCACATTCAATTTCTTTCGAGTCCCCACATCACACTTGACAACACTTTTATAGTAATAGGGACATGACATCTAAGGTTGGGTAGTACTCTATTCCATTTTGTTTGTTTGTTGGTTGCCCATTGGGGCTCCGGGGATGGTGCAGTGCATTTTAAAATACACTGCACCGTGTAGTGCACCATCCGACCATCTATTTCGATAATGGACGGTTTTGATTTAATCCGAGTAGTGAATTGAATCCGTTCGTCGATTGTTTGGATTAAATCTAAGCCGTCCATTGTCGAAATAAACAGCCGGATGATGCGCAATGCACCGTGTAGTGTATTTCCTGCACTACAGGGACCCCTTGGCTGCTTATTGGAACCAAATTTATTAAGAAAACATAATTATTAGTTGTACTTTTTTTATAACTTTCCAATTTTGCTCATTGATAGGATGTTTTTTAAAACTCTAATCTATTTAAAGTAAAAGAAAAGGAGGGGCAAAATGGGAATATGGCATTACATTTTTTGGAAATTAACATTTTAAAATGGACAATCATTTTGGGACATCCCGAAATGAAGTAGTGGACCATGCGGGGCGGAGGGAGTATATTAGTGTTCTAAATGATGGTCCTAGATTCTTCCTAAGGATGCTAACGAGCCAAACCGAACTGAATGGAATCGAGCTTTGTAGTGTTTGAATCCAGCTCGTTTACTAAACAAGCGTAAAACTCAAACTCAAGCTCGCTTGGTTGTAACCAAACCGAGTCATTAACGAGCTAAGCTTGCTTAATTTACTTAATAAGCCTCTTTGAACGAGTCGAGCACTTGAGGCTTAAGCGCAACTTATTTACTAAACGAGCTTAAAACTTGAGCTCGAACTCAGCTCAATTACTAATCGATCAGAACCGAATCTTAACAAGCCACGAGTTGCTTGGAAGCAACTCGGATCGTTTGCAGCCTTATGCTCCCTGATCAAAAAGAAAGATTTGGTTCATTGATATATACAACGTTTCTATAATAATGTCTAACGGGTTAGTTTATGCATGACTTAATTTTTGAGGACCAATCTCACTTTGCACTTGCGAGGGATTATAGTAGTAGACACAAAATTCCGTACAAATTAGACCCGTAAGAATTGGCAGCTCATGTGATATTTAGGGTACATTGATAGGGTTAAATACTTGAGAAATCTAGAACAATAATGGGCTGCATTCTGTTCAATATCATAATTTTGGATGCCCAACAATTGTAAATTTGCAATATTGCAGTCGAAGTGAGAAATTTTAAAAAACTTTGAAGTTGTGGTTGCTTCCGATCCAATTTGTCACAGTAGTTAATCGACTTGTCTCAACAGAGTTTACTAATCTAAAGTCGCAGGGTCGATTTCCCTCGTCATGCTTTCTGTATTTGGGGTCACATCACCATCTTCGGCAAAAAAATCAACGCAACAGTTATTTGGCACGCTCTCTCACATAATGTTCATCCCACTCCCATGTATGTGTAGGTCGTACCACATATGAGTGAGGCGTTACAAATAACCATTGCATTAAAAAAATTCTAAACTGGGCACAAGCATACCAGGGGTCACTACTTTTTTTCTTTTGCGAGTATTGGGATCCTATTTTGTAATTATCTTTTATAGTATATAATTTTCGCACAACGCATGAGTATTCTTTCGGAAAGATACTTTCGTGAGATCCTACACTTATAAATTGTGAGACAACTCCAGCAACTATCAGGGATTGTTACGACAGAGGATCAACTAATTTCCTATACACATAACATCAATCACTTCACTTTGGCAGAGAAAGAAGGAATTAACCAAAAAAATTGGTGGCAAAAGAAGAAAAAATGGGGACCGACCGAAGAACACAGAATTATCTAATTGCCTATGATAAGTTAATTTTCCACCCATAAAAGCTAGTTTAGTATAAATATAGTTGATAATCGGCTGACTGCACCGTGCAATTTCTTTAAAGTGACTGCCGATAAGTCGTACCTTTAAGAAAACTATGATAACAGAATTAGGTAGGCCAAATAAAAAAAGATGTGTTTTAACCAATCACAAGTTTCATGTTGTTTTGATGAAGGAAAATTTTGAAAACATCTTTTTTTTTTTTTTTTTTTGATCCGATCAAGCCCTGAGAAGATTATATTGAAGATTTTCGCGTGGACACTTAAAAATGCATTTTAAAATCATTGAGCAAAGTTCCAAACTAATCATCTTAATAGAGAATAAAAAAACGGTGAGGCAAATTTTTGTTTCACCCTAATCTGGATCTAGTAGGCCAAATAAAAAAAGATGCCAAAAAAAAGATGTGTTTTATTACCAATCACAAGTTTTATTTGAAAACTTTATTACAAAACTCTAAGTTTTTTTTTTATGAGAAGATTATATTAATGAGCGCAAAAACAAAAAAATTCGAAATTAACAAAAATGCAAAAAAAAATGAATAAGGAAAAATAAAAACCACCAAAAGGCAATCGATGTTTTCAATTCACCTAAGGACTAGCCAGACTTACAAGATTCATACTTGGAATCAAAGATTAAAGATAAGGATAAAAGACAAAGAATACTCAGACGATCGGATGGACTCCAACCAAACATGCTCGCACCAATGAACTCCCAAAACTACAGATCTTCAAAGCCACCACGAGTTGCCCGGTCAGTGATATCATGTCGGGTAAGAACACTGTTGGCACGCGATACCATTGTAAAGCAACCACGCCCGAAAGCACCCGACCAGAGTAAAACGAAATTCAAAGACAAAACTGAAACTAACAACTCTCACAAAGCGAGAGACATAACCCTCTCATATCAGACGACAAGTCGTTGATTTGGAGAGACAAAAAAAAAAAAAGAACGAACGAAGAAAATAAATAGTACCATGACCCTCCCCTCCCACCACCATGGGTATTGAAACCCTGGGGGGAGGGGAAGGAGGAAGAGTAATGTTAGTGGTGGCTAGGGTTTTCGGAGAAGATAAGGATGTCAAATTTTTCACAAGGGTGGAGTTGGTGAATGTCATTTTCAAATACAACCTTCTTTATAAGCACAAAAATAATATCAGGGTAAATTTCATTGACCTCCCTTGAGGTTTCTGACAATTACAGGGACCTCCCTTAAGGTTTCTAAAATTTCACTGACCTCCCCTACTTTTGAAAATAAATGTCACATACCTCCCTTGCCGTTACTTTACGCCTAACGGTGTTAATTTTGTTGGGAAATGACGTTAATGCCCTTAAATTTGAATTTGGTTTTATTTTTTTCTTGTTTGAGATTATATTGCATAAAAATTTTCGAAAGGCGTGAAAAAGTAACTTAATTGTTTACTTTTTCCTTAGAACTTTCTTTTCTTTGACACAAAATTATTATTATTTTTAATATTTTAGTTCCCATTAGATATAATTTCACATTTTGATAATGAAAACAAGAGTATCAATAATCACCTATGCGGCTAAGCCCATTGCTTGCATTGATGGTTTTATTTTATTTTTTTAGGTTTCTTCATCTTTCTCTAAATTTGAAGCTCTAACTAGACTCATTTTTCTTCTCGTTTTTTTTTTTTTTTTCATATTTTACCTAACCGCGTTTTTTTTTTTTTGCATTAAAGGTAATAATGGTCTAAAATAATATTTACCTGCTTAAGTAGGGGTGTTATAGCGTCACTTTATTACTTTTAGCAAAGTTATTCTCCCTTCGTCCCAAATATGCACACCCTTTGAGGAGGTTAGTGGAATTTCAGAAACCTTAGGGGAGATTCCTATAATTGTCAGAAACCTCAGGGGAGGCAAGTGAAATTTACCCATAATATCAAGTGGAAGCACAGTGATTTAATTTATTCCAAAGTGAGGTGATTCCCCCTTGACATTTTGACATTCATGGCTTTGATAGCCACTTCATTAGTAAATAAATCCACCCAATAGGCTCAAACCTAATCCACTTTTATGATATTTCTCAAGACTATATGTTCGAGCAAATGAATCTACGGTCGGTCAGGCGCCTGCGTTGTAATCTAACTATAAATCACGCTTCCTACCTATTGGAAAAGAAAAAAAAAGAAAATTGACATCCATTATATGGTAGGTCACCACAACAGTGCAATGTAGAAGATAATCTCGTGTCACTTTGGATAAGAAATCAACATCAAGTTGTGACAAAATTTATTCATTTTTCTACTTATTAAAACTGTCATGGAAGTAGTCGCATCGAGGATTATCCAACACATTTAAGGCCTCGTTTGTTTGGCCGGAGATAAATGGATGAGATATGAAATCCCATGGGATATGGGTGGGATATGAAATCCTTGGGATATTGCTCAGGATATCAATGGATGGGAAAAATTCATATCCGGTGTTTGTGTTCTACGGGATATAGCTAGTGGAAAACATTTTTTTGTACTAAAATGGGGAAATCCCATCCAAATCTCCACAATGGGATTCTATATACCGTACGGATGGGGAGAAAAACTTGGTAGAGATTTCATATCTCATACAAAAAAAAGAGAACAAGTATTGGAAAATGGGGCCTACGGTAGGAGGACAACACTGCCTACATTGTAACTCTTTCGTGGTCTTACCTTAGGGACTTGGTCGATTATCAACAGTCACGATTGATGCAGTTGTCAAGATTTTCAAAATGAATTAACTGGTCATGATCTATTGGTTAGAATTATTTCGATTTATTAATCTTCAACAACTTACCTTAGGCAAGTAAAAATCACTTGGTCGATTATCAACAGTCACAGGATTGAGAACCACAGTTGTCACACTTAATTTTTCAAAATCATATCAATTGGTCAATTTTTTTTCAAAAAAATGTTACTTGAATATGGAATCTAAGTGCCTATTGCAAAAAATTATAAGAACAGGATTCTGACTTCTAATAACCTACACAGGAGTGTTTGCTGAAGTCTACAGATTCTAGAAGCGACTTCTAAAAATCACCAGTTTTTTCTTTTTTTTTTTTTCTTTTTTTTTTAAAAGCTAGTACTGTTGTGATACTTATAAAATTATGAGAAGTTGTGATTAGTGGAAAGACAAAAATAATCTGTCATTTTAATAATTACCTCTTGGTTAAGGACAAAAAAAAGACTAATTCAGTAAAAAAATTATTTTGCACCTTTTTATGGCCTACACTACTCTACAACTTTTGTAACATTTAATCCATAACCCAAAGCTTTAGCACTCTTCATAGCTTCTCTAAAATCTAAAAATCTGGAATCTGAAGCAGAATCAAATATTTGAAATCTAAAATCAGAGAAGAAACTATCGCAAACACGCCCTGAGTCAGATTTTTGGGGTCAAATAGTAAGAAAGTGATTTCTTATGAATCCCCTAATCCCGATTTGAATGGCCTCTATTTGACTGGATCGGAGAGAAAATTAATCGATGTACGCGTAAGTTAGCTTAGACCATCGAACTAAAGAAAATGAAATTTTTGTGATGACATATCACGGGGCCTGAGTGGGATTCATCTGGCCTCCAATGACAGTGTTCACAGGAGATATTAATCACTCAGTAGCCTGGACAACGTCCCCACAAATAAGATTCAGAGAATACACACCCCCCAAGTCTATCGAGCGTTTATTGCGCCCCACGTGTATCCGAATTGGGGGATGCTATCCAATTGTACCCAGCTAGCTGACTAGTGACTCCTGGATTTGGAAGGTACTATCAAGAACATCTAATATGTCGAAATCTCTATTATATTATCCATTTTTACCCATAGTTCCAATTTGAAACTTCCAAATATTGCCCCAATAATTCTGGTATTTGCATTCATGGATATGAAAGTGAACCATTATAATAAGTCCTAAACAAGTTTTTCTGACTTTTTTCGAAGAAACAGACAGATAAATGCACATTTTGCTAAACGCTACTCCTATCATTTTTAAAAGAGTCCGGTTCCGGTCAGGACACCCGGACCTATCTTAGGTCCGGAATTTTCACTTCCCGGTCATTTCGGCGGGATCCGAACCGTTGGATGTTTTCAAAATTACAATTTTATCGAAAAATGTTCGGATGAAGCCCTTCCCGGTATTTTTTTTTTGCCCATTTCCCGCGTAGAACCTTAAAAACATGTTTTGAAAACATCCAACGGTTCGGATCCCGCTGAATGACCGGGAAGTGAAAATTCCAAACCTAAGATAGGTCCGGGTATCCCGACCGGATCGTTGTTATTCATATAAAATCTCATTTCAAAAGTTATCTTTTAATAAGAGGTTAGCCATTGATTTTCACCTAGTTGGATTCAGTATTGGAGTAATTGGGTGTGCTAATTATTCGAGTGTGCATCGATTATTCAAGCCGTGCAGACACAGGCATGCGCGGATTGCGACACACGAGTCGTTGATCTCGGTAATGAACGGCTCGGATTTCATCTCGGCAATGAATGGCTCGGATCATGCAAGTACCAAGATGAAATCCGAGCCGTAGATTGTGCCGATTAACGGCTCGGATGCTGGACTACAACCCTCCGCACTACAGGATGCCCTCTTCCTGATATATACCAGTAAATGATTCCGATCATGAAAATGATCTGTCAAGGACACAAAAAGGTTCTCTACAAGACCGAACAAGGAGACTGAGGAATGAGGATCCTTTCCCAGTGAATTTGGCCATACCACCAAACTCGCAGGAGGCCGAGGCACAAAGGAAGCTACACCACAAAGAATAAAACTATGGGAAGGGGGAAAAAAACATAAAAGCCGCAAAATATTATTCTTTTCATTTTTTGTAGGGTAACAACACAATCAAATGCAGCAACATTCTAAACTGCAGCAGCTACATAATAAAACAAAATAAAACCAGACACCACCAACACTCGATCCCTTATTCAAACCCACTTGGTTTTCCTTCAACACTGATGAAGAAACCATTTTTTCCATCCCAACCACCCACCAACAAAACCCATCACAAAAAATTGAAGCAAAAAAAGAAAAAAACTGCAATCCTAATTCAAATCAAGATGCGAAACCAAACAATTATAAAGTTTAATAATAAGTTTTCCGAAATTTCCTCTCCCCTCAGTACCTGTAGCTAGCCGGCTTGTAAGGACCCTCGACAGGCACGCTAATGTAATCGGCCTGGTCCTTAGAGAGCTTTGTAAGCCTAGCCCCAAGCTTACCAAGATGAAGTGCAGCAACCTTCTCATCGAGGTGCTTGGGCAAAACATAAACCTTCTTCTCATATTTGCCGGTACTCTTCTCCTTCCACAACTCCAGCTGAGCAATCACCTGGTTTGTGAATGAACACGACATCACAAAGCTAGGGTGCCCAGTGGCGCAACCCAAGTTCATGAGTCGTCCTTCTGCCAAGACAATGATTCCGGTCTTGGTCTCTGGGAAAACCCATCGGTCTGTCTGGGGCTTGATCGTAATTCTCTTAACTCCGGGGTAGGTCTCTAGACCGTGCATGTCGATCTCATTGTCAAAATGACCGATGTTGCAAACAATGGCATTGTTCTTCATTTTCTTCATGTCGTCCACCATTATGATGTCCTTGTTGCCGGTGGTGGTGACGAAGATGTCAGCCTCTGAGACAATGTCTGCCAGGGTTAGGACTTGGAGGCCTTCCATGAGGGCCTGGAGGGCACAGATGGGGTCGATTTCTGTCACAATCACACGAGCTCCGGCTTGCTTCATGGCAGCAGCACAACCCTTGCCAACATCACCATAACCACAGACAACGGCAACCTTGCCGGCAATCATGACATCAGTGGCTCTCATCAGACCGTCAGGGAGGGAGTGGCGGCATCCGTATAAGTTGTCAAACTGTTCACATGATGAACGAATAGAAGGTTAATAGAAAGACAAGGTTTCATAGGTCTCAAATCATATCCAGATCCAAGAAAGAAAGAAAAGATTATGATAGAATAAAACATAAAAAGCCAAAGCAATGAAACAGAAGTAACTTCAGGTGCAATTCTAAGTAAATGACGTGCAGCTATTTGGACAATTGAGAAAGAAATCGGTTAGAGTAATAACAGATACACTTCACAACAAGCAATAGTCCGCTTGATGCAGTCAATAATTATATGATAATATCCCAGGCAGACTAGCAGTACACTTCCTATCAAAGCCTTAAAATCCCAAGTAATACATGAAAAGTTAGATCGGATCTAAACTAACAGCAGGTTAAAGAAAAAAAACAGAATGCATGATTGAAATGGAACAATAGATTAAATCCAATCATAACGCAAGAACTGAAAGTAAATATTCAGAATCTTATCAAGTACAAGACGAGCTACAAAACCCAGATCACACAAAACCTATGTCAACACAACTAATAGAAAATTAGATTAACAGACCAACTATACAGATTATAAACAGCAGATCTGAATCATACCCACTCGCAAATGCATACATATACGTCCGTGGGTGTAAGTGTGGGAATGAGTAAACGTATTGAGATGAAACTTAAGCATTTGTATACCTTGCTCTTGGTGACAGAGTCATTGACATTGATAGCAGGGAACAACAATGTCCCATTAGCCTGCATCTGGTAAAGCCTCTTGACACCAGTGGTAGTCTCCTCCGAGACACCCACTAGTCTTTGCTTCATCTTGTGAAACCTCTTGGGATCTGTCTTCAACCCATCACGGATCAAACCCAGAACAAGCTGGAACTCAACATTATCAGTGGAATTCGGGTCGGGCATCTTCCCAGTCTTCTCATACTCCTCCTCTGCCTTCACCCCCTCATGAATGAGAAGGGTGGCATCTCCACCATCATCAACAATCAGATCGGGTCCACCGCCTGGCCCCCAATCAAGGGCTCGCTCGGTGCACCACCAGTACTCCTGGAGGGTCTCTCCCTTCCAGGCGAACACGGCAGCGGAATCGCGGGCTATGGCGGCCGCGGCGTGGTCTTGGGTGGAGAAGATATTGCAGGAACACCAACGGACCTACAAGGCAATTGATAAAATGTTACACAACTACAAACTACACTAAACAAAATAAAAATGCCCATAAATTAAGGTGAATGAATCAGATTTATTCTCAGGTTCATTCACACCACATCAAAACTAATCTGCACTATGAACGTGTTTATGAATTTTCCCCTTCTCGGAGGTAACATCAATTTTTGATATCCAATGACGAATTGAAACAAAATACTCCTAATAAACATATACAAAAAAAAAAAGAACTTCGATGAATTTTAAAAACTTGGATGAATTTTTTCAATACAGATCTAGTAGATACACTGTTATACTACATCAAACAGTATAATCCAACTTATTCCAAAACCAAAAAATGTGGGCCATCAATTTCAAAGAGATGATTTGAATGCTAAGTTTATGTATACAATTAATGAAAACAAATAATGACAGCAATAATTAAACTAAACCAACTCTACTTTCGATTTAAAAACTTCAAATCAAATTACTGCACTCCTTTTATTCGGGGAAATGGTATACAGATCCGGGCACAAATGAACCTAAAACCGTTCGATGCGTGAGAGTTTCACAATTACTGAATCTGCTGTTTTAAATTATTACCTCGGCGCCGAGGGCGGTGAGGGTTTCGATGAGGACGGCGGTCTGGATGGTCATGTGGAGCGATCCGGTGATCCTAGCCCCCTTGAACGGCTGAGATGCGCCGAACTCCGCCCTGCAGGACATGAGACCGGGCATTTCCACCTCGGCGAGCTCGATCTCGAGGCGGCCGAAGTCCGCCTGGGACATATCCTTCACCTTGTACTCACGGCCACTGGTAGTCTTCTCAACTAGCAAAGCCATGGCTTAGGGTTAGGGTTTCTCTCTCTATAGATCTGGAAGTGAAGATTAGTTTTGTCTCTCTCTCTAGGGTAGTGAGAGGGAGTAGCAGTGGAGAGGAGGGAGAAGAAAGGGGAAAGGGATAAATAGGGTTTGAAGGGGGGAATGAACGGTCAGGAAAGACTGGATTGGATCTGAGGAAAAATTATTCGGTGCTCCTCACGTTGTGTTCCAAATCTTTATCTGGTTCAAGATAATAAAAGTTTGTAAACCTGTTGTAAACCTTTGGCTAATTTGAAAAAACCGATTTTTTGGTTTTTTTCGTTTTGTCCTTATTCAAAAAAAAAATTGCATTTGTTAGTTTTCGGTTGATTTTTTATGGTTTCTTGGCTTGTCTCGACGAGAGGATTCTAAAAGGTATAAAATTGTTAGCCAAACTTAAAGTTTTGTGAATAAAGATGAAAAATAATCCAAAAAATTGGTTTATTTCCGGTTTTATTAAAAAAAACTATTACTTTTGACCATAATTTTATACTATTTGGATTCGTCTCAACGAGATAAATCTAGCCACAAAATTTTGACGCAAAACTAACAAATGCAATTTTTTTTTGAATAAGGACAAAACGAAAAAAATCCAAAAAACCAGTTTTTTTCAATTTAGCCAAATCAAGCCTTAATTTCCATTACGGTATTTTTATATTCTCGGTATTTTCAGTAGTAGTATTTTTTGTATTATTTCAAAAGTCATTCTCCTAACTTACATCTATTAATTTGACATTTAACGAAAACAACACTCTTTTATTTAACTATAATGGGAAGACAATATTTTTAGTAAAAACTTAGCCCGTGTGTGGTGGCCGGTGGTACACGGAAGGGGTGTCGATTGCCCGAAACCAAGCCCCACTCAACTTCAAATATTTTCTATAATTGTAACTTTATTCAATCGGGAAAAAAAATCTTAAAATACGTATAAAATAATGGCTATATTTAGATGGTTAGACCTACAAAGTAATTAGAAAAAATATAACATATAAGAACTTTTCTTCTCAATGTAAAATACACGTGATTCGATCTCAGCTATATACGAATTCTACATTCGTCACTACTGAATATCATCGCGTGTTGCAAGCTCCTTCGTCACCAGATATTAACATGGAGTCCATGTACTTTGTCTTGAAAAAGTCATCGATGTGAGTTGGTAGAAGAGCGTAGAACACTGCGTGACGGTGGCACTGGGAGCAGTGAATAATTTTTTCTATAGATTAGGTTGGTTGGTAGATCTGGTAAACAGGGCCATCAGCGGCGGGTTTGGAGTTTGGTTTTTTGACCCGCTTTTGTCGATAATGATTTTTAAAGAGTTTACTTCAATTTTATAATGCAAAATCTAACCCAATAATTGTGCTGCAATTATTTGGATAATTTTAACTAAAACCTTTGTGGACCTTTGTATCCTTTATATTTGTTATATATATATATTTTTTTTTTTCTTCAATAAAAATAATTGGTATTCCGATCTTTGTCCACACGTTCCATCCATTACCATTTCTAGATGCAAGATTCACAATTAACATGGTCTCGAACTACATATATTTTCAACGTTTATAATAAAATTTATATGTTTTATATTTAAGAAAATCAACACAATTATTATCTGGTAGCTTTGGGCAAAAGGCGAGATTGTATGTATGTCGGTTATTATCATCAAATTTAATCATGCCTCCAAAATAATACTCCTAACTTGAAATTTTATTTTAAAAAAATTCACACAAATAGATTTTATTTTTATTTTTTTTAAAGAAACATGTATCTGGCCCTAGGGCCAATCTTGTAGATATTTTTTTCAACAATAACCTGTTAGCTACCGGCATTTCATTGGCGAATGTAAGTGTACTAGAGCACCTCCAATAGCCTAAGCATTTTTTTAGCCATTTTTGCGAAAAAAAGGGTGCTTTGGCTAAATTGTTTTTTGGCTAGTATTTGAGCAAGGGTAACACAAGAGTAGATCTAACAAAGCTATTTGATCGGAAAAAAAAACGTCTTGACAAGAGCTACAAGCCTCTTCGATTTTAGGATCAAGTTTAAGAATAAACGATTTTGCATCTCCGGCGATAAGGATGACGGCGGGAGAGAGAGGAATTAAGTGTCCAAATCAACCCTTTAGCAAATGGTTTCTTTGAACATGGGCGCGCATGGACGCCGCCATTTTGTCTTCGCCGGAGTTATAAAAATGGAGATGGCCTAAAAAATTTTTTTGTCATATATTTTGAATTTATTACGAAGGAAGGAGCCAACCGGTTTTAAAAATACGTGATCGTCTTGAACAAAGATTTTGTTCATATCTTTAAGTGCCTTTGAAAACAAATGGTGTTAAAAAATCGATTTTAGGATCTAAAAGTTTAAAATCCGATTTCATCGATTTTGCATGGTAGGAAGGAGCGATAAGGACGACGGCGGGAGAGAGAGATAAACGAGTTGTTCATATGAGCTGGCTTGCCTTTTGCCTCTTCATCAAAATGGTTTTTGGAAGGGTGAACTAAAATTATTTCTACTTGATTGGGCGCCATAAAATAGGTTCTTTCGCCATTTTTTGATATTTCACCAAACAGGTAAGTTTATGATCCTCTTTCTTGCTAACCACCATCTATGGCCTAAGCCCTGTTTGGTGATCTTGTCATATTTTGTTGTTCTATTTATTACTATGTTTCTTGAGCGCTTCATGCATGGCTACTAAAGCCGCTTCAGGTTCTCCGGCCCAAAAATAATTTAAAAAAAATTCTCGACCGTTGCACTTGATTAATTTCCGCTGCTTATCATTCAGTACTCCCTCTACCGCTACACCACCACCGTGACCGCTATTTCAAACCTTGACACACGAGGATTAGTGTAGGCTTATATTAAGAAGTAATATCCAAGTGATGGTGTCACCGAAAGTCATGCAACGATTTAGGAACGAAGCAACGCAATGAACATGTGGTCCACTTTCCTGTGAATGTACTCAAAATTCTTGTTAAATTTAGGGATTAAAAACATAGATCGCCGCAAAATTTCAACTCCTTCGGCACTTTGAGTTTCTTTGACTGCACTGATCCATAAGCTCATGAGCCTCATAACGATTTAAGAAGGTAAGATTTGGATAATATAAAAAGCAAGTCATCTCTGGTCTTTATTTTAGGCTACACCGGACAGTCTATTTGAATACCGATCGCCTTTCTCGGTAATGAGGATCTACAAATAATAAGTCTCTTCAAATAAAATTTTCAAACTTTTTTCATAAATCAAAAGTACTCGTTGATATCTAGTAACTTCTTAAAAAAATATTGAATTTTTCTTGAAATTTTGTATTAATTTCAAGTCCTCGTTTTGCAGACCGGACAAAAAATTTGGGACGGAGAGAGTAATAAACATATAAAGCAAAATACGATAGAGTTTCAACAAATATTTCACAAGACAATCAGGACACCCTTTTACAGATATCAATGCACTTTTATTGAATATCGAGATACTTTTTAGATATAGTATTATCGACTAGTCTAAAAGCTGTTTGTCATCATTTTCCAATTGATTTATGCTCGATGTGATATTGGTGTAATGAATTTTTTAGTAAAAGGCGAAAGAATAGTTCGCTTTGTGCTCACCGCGAGGCTGCGTTGGTGTAATGAATTGTTCATAGTTCGTTTTGTGCTCACCGTGAGGCTGCGTTGGTGTAATGAATTGTTCATGTAATTTTCAACTGAATGAATTCTGTGTAATTTGGACTTTCGATCTCACCAATAATCCTTGTAGAAAGTGCTTGAACATGTAACCCCACTAGACTTGGTGGACTGCTAAAATCAAATAGGTGAGGAAAAAATATACAAGCAAATGTGTCATTGTCGGGGGTTGGTGTAGCCCAAAGTACCAAATTGCCCCCAACAACCCACATGTTATTTTTTCTAAACCCAATTTCCTACCACTCACCAACTCCCACCAAGAATATCATTAGTAAAACATGAACCACTGGAGACCAGGAAGACACGATTTCATTACTTGGTGCACATGATAATTGGAGGGGCACTAAAAAGTTACGGCGCAGTATCGAGTCGTTCATTTTGGTAAATAATGAATGATGTAAGTTTAAATCATTTTAGGTTGATGGATGATGGCGGAGTCGGGATCTTTATTAGGGGTGAAAAAAAAAACTTAGATGAAATCGGGGTCCAATTGAAAAAATTGTGAGATGGGTTTGGTTTTCGGATGTCTGCAAACTATATGGTACCCTAAAATCATCGATTTGGGTTTTGTCTTGCTGACACCACTCATTTTAGGTTGTTGTCCACACATTGACCGAAAAAAAAGTCGATCGGATTTAGACTGAGGGTGGCATTTTAAAAGGGAGTGAGGCTTTGTGACATTTTAAAAGGGAGTGAGAGCTTTGTCTTGAGTTCAAAATAAGAAATGCTTAATTCAATTCTCTTATGATGCTTGAATGAAAGTATCGCACAATTATTTTCTCTGGAGCATTGGTTGTTTAAAAGAATATGAAGAACCAAGTTATTGATACTGATAAATGGTTAATCAATAATGTAAAATAATTTTTTTATGAAACCGAGAGCGGCACTTGCCACTCCCCTTGCACTTGGATGTTGATTTGGGTCATCGAATCAATTTAGGTGCATCTTCATAACTTCTATTTTGCTTTGTTTCATTCTTTAAACAGTACAGAAAGAATAATAAAGTACAATACTGCCATTATAATTTTAAAGAGGCTACGTTATGTTTGGCAATTTTAAAGAGGCTACATTATGTTTGGCAAGGGCGGACCCAAGAAGACGTAAGGGGCCAATTGACTCCCCTGAATTAAAATTTCTTAGACATGTACATATATTTCTTGATATTCTGGTAATTTTGTCCCAAGACATGAAATATGTACAATTTTTATAAATTCTTTGACCCCACTGATGGAAAATCTTGCGTCCCCCTGATGTTTGGTTTGGGAAAATCTAAGTACAATTTACACACACAAAAAAAAAAAAGAAGGTACTTGTTTTAATTGTCAATAAAAGAGGAATATAGGATATTGTTTTTATGTCATTGAGAAATTTAGATCCAAAGACTGAGAAATTAAATCCAGCACACCCAAATTAGTAGATAAGGCCACTTTCGATTTAGAAGGTGGAAGCCACCAACCTCCTAAGCCCTATTGGCCACAAAGGTTAGTAGAGGAAACAGTCAAAACCAAGAAATGGAATAAACTAAAAGACAAATAACACCAACCTACCTAAGCTTTGGACATTATACGTTTGAATGGAGGGTTGGTGGAGGACATAAAATATCACATAATTTCTTATCAAATATCAAAATTCTTCTTGCAACAAAAATACATCTACTATCAAAAATACATCTACTATCATAGGGGTGTTAGTCTAGTGGCTCATGGCTCACTCCATGGGGTTTGGGATTTGAGTGGTGGGAGGTCGACTATGGTTTCCTAGTCCTTGGATAGGCGTAGCTATTGTGGCTATTTGGTCCCTTTCGGAACTCGCCGCAGGCCTGGAGTCATTATACATGCCTAAGGAAATGTTGTTATACCCAGTTGCCCCCTCCTCCGCCCTTTTTAAATTTCATAAAACGAAAAAGAATAAATCAACATAGCTATCAAAAGCAAAAGCAATGGATAGGAATCTTATTTTTATTTTTACTTTTATCACCAATTAGAACTTTCTCTACCCGTTATTTCTTACATATTTTCTTCATCTAAACAACTGAAAAGAATCTAACTCACTCTTTGTTTCCCTCTATTTTTTCACCAAATTCATCATCCAAATAGAAACAAATCATTTTTTGCGAGACAATATACAACTTGCATACATATATCATTTCAAACATCTTTTATTCATCTAAACCATATACACCAAAGTTCTTTAACCTATGGAACGATATTACTAAGAAAAGCATAAATAAATAAAAATTCTTATTTATGGAGGTAATGGAGGAAACAATAACGATTTCAAATTATTACTTATTACAAGAGATAGTTAAAGAAATAATCTTATTCTTAAATTTTATTTTCTCCCCAAAAATTTTCATCCAAACAAACATTTCTGCTTTGTTTGGAATTGAGGAAAAGAAAAGAAAAAGACTAGAAAATATTTGAGAAGGAAATTGGAGTGAAAATTGAGGAGAAGTAGGGAGGAAAGTTAAATTGAAATTTAAAAAAATTCTCTTCTTTTCCACATCTTTTCCCAAGTTCCAAACAAAGCTTTCGTCCCAAACACCGTGAGTACAATTCTCGCGCAATTGCAATAAACTCCAGGGAACAAAGTGAAACATTACCATAGTATAAAACCCAAATAGTATCTCACTCAAAACCTCAGGACAAAACACTGCAATTAACTTCAGATAATAACAAAAAACCTCAAGGGCTATAACTGCAATAATCCAAAACTCTCCACCCCTTCTGTTACTACTATTAAACACCACTCTCTCCTCCTCCCTCCACCGCCACCACCTCTCTCTCTCTCTCTCTCTCTCTCTCTCAAATTGAGTATTGCAGGAGAGACAAGATCCAATCCAAGAAAACCCATTTCTAGAACTACAGTCTCTCTCTCTCTCTCTCTCTCTCTCTAGAAATGGAACCCGTATCCGCATGGGGCCACACCCCACTCCACACCGTCGACCCAGAAATCCACGACCTGATCGAGAAAGAAAAACGCCGCCAATCCAGAGGCATCGAGCTCATAGCCTCAGAAAACTTCACTTCCTTCGCCGTCATCGAAGCGCTTGGCAGCGCTCTAACGAACAAGTACTCCGAAGGCATGCCCGGTAACCGGTACTACGGTGGCAACGAGTACATCGACCAGATCGAGAACCTGTGTCGCAGCCGCGCTTTGAAGGCTTATCGGCTTGATGCGACCAGGTGGGGGGTGAATGTGCAGCCGTATTCGGGTAGTCCGGCCAATTTCGCTGCGTATACTGCCGTGCTTCAGCCGCATGATAGGATCATGGGGCTGGATTTGCCTTCTGGTGGTCACTTGACTCATGGGTATGGTTGGAATTATTTGTTTGTTCTATTATTGATCTTATGAAATTAATACTTATTTGGAGTAATTACAATGCTCTTGAGAGAAAATGTAGAATAACTGCAAGAAACTTTAATACCTCTTAAGTACCTGGATAAGAAAGGGGAGTCCACTCTCGCCAAATCTCACTTGTTTGGTGAGATGAAAGGGAAGGATCCAATAAAAAATTGTCATTTTTTGAGAAGTTTATGGGTTGAGCCTGAAATCTATAGCCCCTTTATATTAGGGGATTTGATAAGAAAAGAAAACAATGGATTTAGCGTTTCTTGCCGAATCACTCATTTGGATCGAGTTCTTTGGTGAGAAATGGAGAAAAATGTACAAAAATGATATTTGTTTTATTGGTTCCTTCCTCTTTCTCACCAGAACTCCCCTTTCTTATCACACACTTTCTCACAATGGCAAAGGATCAGTTTTTTTTTACAGAACTTAATATGGAGTAGTTTTGGTTTCTGTGCTTTCTCATCCAGTGTTTGCAGAACCTATCTATGGAGTCATTATAATGCTCTTGAAGAAAATGTGAATCTGATATATACTCTAAATACCCATTTATCAAATTCACGCATCTTATTAATTTATCCAAGATATGTATCCGGACAATGTTTTTTAGGGGAGCTTATGGTAGAAATGGGGAGATTGATTTGAGCCTGAAATCTAAGATTATTGTTGAAAAAGGTAGAAATTCGGATTATGTGGATCTGGAACCACATTCATTTACCCTTCCTGCCATCCAAAATGGCCAACTAGTATATAAAATCTTATCATAATTTATGAGAGATATGCTCTTCTAGAAGAGTTTGATTTTAGCTAGACAGAAGCAGAGAGGGTGGAAGGTTTCTAAATAATACTATATTTTCTTGTAAATAACGGACCATTCAATCCACAACTCCAGCGCTCCTACACAATCTCTGGCGAAGTGATACCATTGGCCACGTGATGGAAACCCATAGGCAGCCCGAGCAATCAAGAGGCATTTTCATGCGATCCTTCGGCAACGTATCTCAATTGGCAAAGCACATGAGTCATTTTCTATTGATGAACCTGAATGTCCTGAACACTGACTTAAAAGTGCTTGTTAGCCCTCGAGTTTAAATCTTGGAGCAGATTTTATCAGTTTGAACTATTGGAGGACCATTTAAGACAGTGACTGTGCGCCTCTGCCAGATCTTTTACTGCTCTCTTAAGTTTTTTGTTCTTATTTTGCAAAAGAAATCCTCTTCTGCTATGAGAATGTAATTTGAACTTGCATCATTGCTCTAACGTTGATGACTACATTTTGAACAGTTATTATACCTCTGGTGGGAAGAAGATATCAGCTACCTCGATTTACTTCGAGAGCTTGCCATATAAGGTGAATTCGAGCACGGGGTATATCGATTATGATAAGTTGGAAGAGAAGGCAATGGATTTCAGACCCAAACTGATCATTTGCGGAGGGAGTGCGTATCCCAGGGATTGGGATTACGCAAGGTTTAGATCGATTGCGGATAAGGTGGGCGCGTTGTTGTTATGTGACATGGCTCACATCAGTGGCCTTGTGGCTGCTCAGGTACATTTCTTGTTGATTTATGAATATTATTGCTGCTCTGACACGTTTGATTTTACTTACCCCTTTTGTTTTATTTGTAGTATTTTAAATTTCTGGTTGGGTTTTGATATAGTTTTGCATGCTGTTGATTTGTATCATAGGTTTTCAGCAAATGTGGTGCTTTGGTTTTTTACAGCAGGTTAAAGTGCTTAAGTTTGGGTCTGGGTTTTTGTTTGTTATTTGTTCTTCTGTGAATTGAGTATAGAGCATCATTTCTGTAGTTCTGACTCTGTCTTTCTATTTGTCAGTACCAAATATTTTTGATTTTGCAATTCTTCTCAAACTCTAAAATTGAGTCTCACCATTTAGGTTTCAATTTGCTTCTAGCATTAGTGCTTGGTATGTTCCACATGAATTGGGTACCGAATCTACTGACCTACTGGATGACTATTCTATTAAAACATGTGAAGTAACGTAATTTGTATTTAAATAGGTGGGGTGGAATCGAAATATATGTTATCGTTATGGGTTGCTTTGTCTCTACTAACCTGGCTTTATTGGCACATGTTCCTAACAGGATTGTGGAGCACAATAAATAACCCAAATGTCTTTTCCATCTATTAGGATCTCTGGCTCACCCAGGAGACCTGGGCATCTGGGATCATCCTGGATACCGAACCTTTACTTAGAGGGAATACGTCATTAATCTAATGAGAACAAATACGAGATCTAGGCCAGCAGAGATTTTCATCCTTAATTCACTATTGTATTATGTTGTCTCTGGATTTTTTTTTTTCACCTCATTTTTTCTTTCCAGATTTGGGGTTAATAAGTTAGAGCTTGATTAAGTAACAAGTATTAATGTTTATCAGAATATGTATTTCAATGCTAATCATGGGATTTGCAATTCATAATATTTCGTATTCGTCTTTTGACAGATTTTAACTTACTGACTGTTTACCTAGATCTTTTTTGATATATATAGTTGTGGTAAATCTTATCACTTATGTTCCTGTTTGATGTAGGAAGCTAAAGATCCCTTTGAGTACTGTGACATTGTCACTACCACAACCCACAAGAGCCTGAGGGGGCCCAGGGCTGGTATGATCTTCTACCGCAAGGGCCCTAAACCGGCCAAGAAAGGCCAGCCAGAAGATGCGGTTTATGACTTTGAAGACAAGATCAATTTTGCTGTTTTCCCCGCTCTCCAGGGTGGACCCCACAATCACCAGATCGGTGCTTTGGCTGTTGCTCTGAAACAGGCCATGACTCCTGGGTTCAAAGTGTATGCTAAGCAAGTCAAGGCGAATGCAGTTGCCCTTGGAAACTACTTGATGAGCAAAGGCTACAAGCTGTCACTGAAGGGACTGAAAACCACCTCGTTCTGTGGGATCTTCGCCCTCTGGGATTGACTGGTAAAAGGACTGAATGCCCAGTTTTTTTGCCCTCGTTCGATTTCAATATCAACCTTTTTGGGGGCGTATTTTTCATCTTAATTAAAAAATTTGTGGCTTCTAGTTAAAACAAATTTACATGTCTGAGCATGAAAAGTTGGACCAAATTTTTGTCAAAATTTTAAGTTCAATTTTTTTTCACTTTTCTAATTCTTCTTTCTAGGTAAATCAAATTACTTGTTGATCGTGAAAAATTGGATCATTTTTTTTTTATATTTTTAAGTTCATGTGGTTTTTCAATTGTCTGATTCTTCTCGTTGAAACGGATGAGAAAAGTAAGAAATGTCACACCCCCAAAGAAAAATTGGCTCAAATCTAATTACTTGTTGCTATTGTTGTTGTAGGAAATAAGGTTGAGAAGCTCTGTGACCTATGCAACATTACTGTAAACAAGAATGCTGTGTTTGGTGACAGTAGTGCCTTGTCCCCTGGTGGCATACGAATTGGTAAGAACTGATATATGGATTTTATAATACATTGTGGACATTAAGTTGTAATAAACTGTAATTGAGTGACCTGACACTTGATAAAATAATCCGACACGAGCCCACCCCTTGTTTCGGGCATTTGACACTTGGATAAGGGCGTGGGATACTTCCCATCAGACACTTCCTTGTATAATTGTATTTCACGATGTCATTAAATGGATATTTGTGTGCGTAATTGCTTGGCGGCTGCTGGAAACCTTGATTTAACGAATCACAAACGTGTTTTTGACACGGTTAAATTTCATAAAACAATATTCTTTCCCAAAAAATTGAATCAAAACAAGCATGACTGGTGTTTTTGCGTACCCTTGGTTGGAGATTTGACGGGTCTCTGACCTTTATTTTTTGCTTACACATCTTTCGTTCATTATGTTGTCAAAGTCAATTTAAAGGAATAATTGAACGAAAAGCTAGAAGCCAGTTGCACTAATACGCTCTTTTTCCCAGCCCTTTTATTATGAATAAGGAATGAGAGTGTCCGTTTACAGGTACTCCGGCTATGACTTCCAGAGGGTTGGTTGAGAAAGACTTTGAGCAGATTGCGGAGTTCCTCCACCGTTCGGTGACCATCACGTTGAAGATCCAGAAGGAGCATGGAAAGCTGTTGAAGGACTTCAACAAGGGTCTTGTGAACAACAAGGACATGGAAGAACTCAAGGCTGACGTCGACAAGTTCTCTTCCTCATTCGACATGCCCGGTTTCTTAACTTCCGAGATGAAGTACAAGGATTAGGTTTGAAAAGCATTTGCAGTTGTTATAGTTTCTCATTTTATTTTATTATCTTTCTGGGTTTGCATAAAAAAAAGGTGTTCATCGCTTTACGCTTTGTTTTTCTAGTTGTTCGATGGTAGTTGGTATTCAAGTTCTCAGTTTCAGAAAAAACATCCAGTGTACTACTGGGATTTTTTCATTGCAATAAGTAATGAAATAACGAGTTGTAATTTCTTTGGATTCTTATATTTATCCCTCTTCTTTCGTTATTGTTTCTTGAATATTGAGAGATGTGTAAGGGTGTATTATATTTATTGCACATAGATTGTTATTTTTTTCACCATGTTTCAGACAATTTGAACGTAGTCACGGGGGAGGCAGATTTAGAGGTGGCTAAAAGGGTTAAACATGGATTTCGAGATGAGTCATCTTCTCACATACATCAACTATTTTTAACACTGCTAGCAAAAATGGGAAATCACTGCAGGCTGCTTACACACATGCAAAAGTAATTTCTCGATGCATTTTTTCTTCCTATTGGGTTGTAGTTTTCAGATCATCGTTTGACATTTTATGAAAAAATGTAATTTAAACAAATTCAAAATATGAATGTTAAAAGTTGTCAGCAAGATACTCCCTAGTCCTTCTGTCCCAAAAAGATTGTCTAAGAAAATCTGAAGTTTTCTCCATAACTTTTTTTTTTTTAACGGTAAATAATTTCATTAATCTTGAAAAAGAGACGAGACTAATAGGGGCAAGGAAAGGCAACGAAACATAGGTTGCACAATCCGAGACCCAAAACAACGGTTTGGCAAGGAGCCAAACAACCCAGCACCCAAGGGTCAAAAAACCCGGATAATACAATAAACCAGAAGACCGATAAGACCGATTAGACTTACCAAAAGTGAAGTACAGAAGAGCAGGAAATTGCACATTTTGAATAAAAAACTTAAGATGTTCATCTCCAAGCCTAGCCTACTCTACATTATCATATGGTTTCGCGGGCACGTCCAACTGTACCTTGCCACTTGCCAGTTCAAAGCCGGTCAATAAAACAGATCCGGATCCTAGTGCTTTCGAGATGGTTCGATCGCTAACAAAGACAAATAAACGAGCACATCACAAGGACCGAAGCCCAACACCCAATGAGTCTAAAAACTCAGATAAAACAATAGGCACAAAAAAAAAACACCATACAATCCTAGCAGCAACCACCGGCAGCCACCACCACCCACCCGCAGATCCGAGCAACCCTTGCAGCCGTGAAGCGGTTGAACGCCGTAACGCAGGCCCGCCGGGAGAGAAGGCCGTAGCCACTCACCAACCAAAGCATGACGACTGGAGAACGCCCAAAACTGCAGCAACACTCACCCAAATGTAAACCCCTGCCGGAAAATCACTGCACAACAACTCCTTGCTGTCAACACCACCCAAAGCCAACCAAATCCCCAGCAAACATCAGAAATCCCCACCCCACGAGCAGCCTTGACCATTGTTTTCTCCATAACTTGAAATAACTCATTGTTATTTAGTAATTTACGGGAATTTTTTTATATTTTTTGAATTAAAATGCATTATTTTAAGTTATCGTATTGCGTAGTGTCTTTTTGGACAGAGGTAGTAACATTATTCGTGTTTCAAAAATTGATTTCAGAAAGCAGATGTGCAAATTTATGTCCATAACTCGAAAAATTGTCATTGAGTAATATTAGAGCGCATTACTAACGCAAGTTCAGTGTGATCCACATGATTTTATTAAATGTGGATCACATTTAATAAAATATGATATCGACACTCATTTATCCTTGAAAAAAATAAGTTGGCACACTAGATCGAAGCTCATTTATCTCAAACACGTATGGAGTCTGTGGGCTATAATATCCAAGAGACATGAGTCACGCCGTTAACATTTTCAAAAATCTTTTTCAAAAAAAAAATAAACGGTATCGACAAAAAATTGGACGGTCCAGTCACTGAGATATCCATTTGTATCTTGGAATTAAATCTTTTCAGCTCAATTCAGTGGTTGATTTTGGAATAAGAGTGTAAGACAACTGTTCTCTTCTGTGCAGAAAAACTGAAAAACATGGTCGCTTTTATCTTGTTCCATCAAATATCAGCCACTGCCACTTGAAGATTCTTTAACCCAGGCATCAAATATGGAAAAAAAAACCAGAGAACAAATAACAATTCTCTTTGTATTGGCGGTGTTCTACAAACTGACTTAAACTGAATAAGTTAGTGAAACGGGCTTATTCAATGAAATTGGGTGATGCGTCGTGAGAGAGTGATCCGTCTCGTAAAGCGCAATAAGCCAATTTTGTGGAACTAAGTTTAGAATCTTTTCTTTAGAGAAAGTCATGTTTCCCTTTCACAACTATTTTCCTTTCCTCCTAATTTCCCTCTAGAAATCCATAGTATTAGGCATTATAAGAAAAAGGAATCCAGGGGGTGCCGTGCACTACGGGCCGTCCAATGCCCAGATGGACGGCTCAAATTTAATCTCTGCCTCTTGGCATTCTATCCATTCCAGATATGTTTAATTAACCACAGAGAAAACATTCAGCATAACTGGTAACACTGTTACATTCAACGAGTTAAATGGCTCAGGCCCATGATACATTCCAGATATGTTTAATTAACCACAGAGAAAACATTAGAAGCAAGAAAATGAGAACACTTGGAGGATACAACAAAATGCCAAGGTCAACAGCTTCTCTGAACTGTAGCGCTGCTGCTCTTGAATTTTGACAGGCGACCAATTTTATCGAAATCGTGTGATGGACTTCACTCGAATATTTCCTGGGCTTCGATTATGCTGTGCTGACTGGGAAAACGAGCTAGAATTAGCTTACATGAGCAAAATATACTCCCTCGACCCCATTTTATTTGTCCATTTTTGGCAGTCGTGCCCTTTGATCAGATCCCCAGATAATATATTTTCGAAAATAATATCTTGTAATTTTTTTGACCGATCAAATGATATCAATTAGTTCTTGCAGGTGAAGTTCTGAAAATCATTTTGAAAAGTAACATAGAAAATATAGATTATTTATTGAGATGTACAGAATTGACAAGAGAAAGTGGACGAACAGCATTCTGAATCAAAATCAACAGAAACTGGTATGAGCAGATCAAATAAAAAGGAAAAAAAACAGAAACTGGTATGAAAATGTAAGCTAAAAAATCATATGCTTACTGGTCATCTTTCATGACTCGATAATATTTTTCTGCATGCTGCCGTTGACCAATAAGTTGAGCGAATCGCTCATCGTGAGTAATGACTATCAGTTGAAAGTTTTCCTGGCCTTTTCTATCCTCCATGATTCTGGAAAAAGGGGGAGAATCAGACAAAATATGCAAATCTTCTCATAGAGAGACTCTCAAAGTACTTCCATGAACTTTCCATACCTCAGAAGGGCTGCAGCCAAACTCTCAGCATTCGGGCCATCTAAGTTTGTAGTTGGTTCGTCGAGTGCTAGTATTCCACAGTTGAGGCAAAAGGTCTCCGCTAATGCCAACCGTATAATTAGTGAAGCAAGGACCTGAATCATGATCAAATGATGTTTAGAGAAGAAAATTAAATAGAGACACATGGAAACCAAAAACAAAAAAAATGGAAACAAGTCCATAGTTCAGTTTTCATGTTATCTTGAAATAAGAAAGACAATATGTCCAAATTCGAGACAATGATCGCAAACAGGAACAAGAAAGAAAATGGAAACAAGTGAAAAGTGCATATTTCAGGGCATTTTGAAATGTGAAGACAGTGTTCCCAGATATTGAGCCAAAACAGAAACAAGGGGGAAAAAAATGGAAGTACAGTTTTCAGGACATCTTGAAATTTGAAGAAAATGTTTCCAGACGGTAACTGACCTTTTGGCCGGCACTACATCTGCCACGCATTTCCAACTCTGCATTGCCAGTTTGCATCAAGACCTATGGAAGAAACCATTAAAGATTTGCCCGAGAAAACCAACAAAAAGAACAAAATCTAAAATGAAGGAACAATATTATCACCCTGTAGCTGTAAGATCGAGTCCCTGCACCTTCTGAATCTGAATGAATGAATATGTAATCTATATCCTGTCCCCTGTACGTTTGCTGCCACAATTCCCTTATGATCTTATTGATTTCTTCCATTTTCATTGTGTGGAAGCGCATGAGTGCTCTGAAAGAGAACAGACAAATTGAACACTATTGAGATACATTAACTCGGCACATCACCGTAAAGGAAACTACGACATATACCAGGGACGGACGAATGCCATTGTAGACATATTTCATCCTAAAAAGTTGACCATTGATTTCATGTTTCCTCAATTCAGGTTAACACCCACACACACAATGTTATGTCATTAATTCTTTTTCTAGGTTGTAAAAGCAACGTAACCTAAATGTTATAGTTATTACTACACCTACTATACCAGTCCAAATTTGCTTGTCGATTTCCACTATTTTAGACATCACAAGTATCATTCATAAATTACAAGGTATCATTCTTTTCGATTTTGGAAACTCTGTCCAATTCATACCAGAAATCTTTTGATTGGTGAAAAGTTTTGAAGATTTTGTCACGAAAGTACATCGTTTGTTGACCCGATTAAAGTGCATGACAGCGAAAAAGAGAAACAAATTGGGACAATTTAAGACACACAATCGGATTGAAAGGAAGTGCAATGCAGTAACTAACAAGTTCAAATAATGTAGCTAATATTAACTCCGTAAGGAAGCAAACAAAAGGAGAATATAAGAAGAAAATGAGAGGCCAGCGTACTTGTCTAGGGCATTGTAATATCTGTCCAGGTCCTTGTTCGCCATCTCAGTTGTCTGTTGCAAAAATCTTTTGAGTTCATCATACAATGGAAAGTTTCAACAGATTAAAGAATGAGGCAAAATGTTCCACCTTGAGCTGGATTAGCTGATCATAATGTCGTTTGTCAATGTCCTTGTACTGTGCTTGTTTAAGCTCAACTTTATTCTTCGAAACATTGCTCTGATAGACAGACATTGTACCTTTGCACCTGTTTAACTACAAAACAATCACCAGCTATCCATTATCTCCTTGCATTATGCAATAAAGCACCTGGAAATATTTTATACAACCAAAGGTAGAAGGAAAATCTAAATATTCAAGGTAAGGGAAAAAGGTATTCACAATATTATTCAACAATTTTCAAAACAAAAGTGACCAGTTCAGAATCACATATTTCGACCTACGTATGGATATTTTAAATTACTGAAAGATGTCAACTATATCACCACGATTTCGGCCCCAGTGCATCTATTAGTCATCATTACATATATAACTACACATTGATAACAAATCTCTCAGAACATCTGCAAATGAAACCACTAGTTTTGGAAAATAGAAAACAGTTCCTAATTAACCAATATGAAAAGATAAAACCCATTTACATCTCCTTTCTACTTTGGGCTCATAGTAATATGCCTTTCGATTGGTTCCTATTTTACGCTCATACTCAAATTGTTGCAGAATGAAGGTCGCTGGAGAAAATCTTGCAGAAGGACAACAGAACTTCGGGTCTAGTGATTACATTTTCACGAATTTCAGGCTCATTTCCTTTCTATTTTTGGGTCTTATCCAGAATTTTGTTGCTTGCTTGTGCGATAAGTTTCATCTCAGCAATAAAGCAATAGGAAACGGGACGCAAATTTTGCAAACTTCAATTCTGTTATTTAGAGAGAGAGAGAGAGAGAGAGAGAAGGGAAGAAGTGTATTGGGTGTTAACCAACCCAAACACAAAAGATTATAATAATTTATATTATGAGAGAGACGGATACAATATGTACCTAGTCAATGTGGGACAAATGATAATAAAGCTATTCTAACACTCCCCCTCAAGTTGGAGAATAAATATCACAAAATCCCATCTTGTTACATAAAAACTCTAAACATGGTTTAAACATCAGCTTGGTAAAAATATTAGTCAACTGAGCTCCTGTAGATACAAATGGAGTAGATAACACACCACCATCTATCTTCTTGCGAACAATGTGACAATCTACTTCAATGTGTTTCATTCTCTCATTAAACATTGGATTTGAAGCAATATGTATGGCCGCTTGATTATCACAATGCATAGGAATAGGTAACTGCACACCAAAGCTTAACTCCTCGAGTAAACCTCTCAACCACACAATTTCACAAGATGTGTGCGCCATGGCTCGATACTCAGTTTCTGCACTAGACCTTGCGACAACCATCTGTTTCTTGCTTTTCCATGTGACCAAATTGCCTCCAACAAAAGTACAGTACCCAGTAGTGGACCGTCTATCAGATGGTGATCCTGCCGAATCAAAATCGGTAAAGGCTTCAACACGCAAATGACCATTAGACCGATAAAACAGACCACGTCCAGGATGAGCCTTAAGATAGTTTACAATACGAAGACAAGCTTCTCAGTGTGGAAGTCGAGGAGCTGACATAAATTGACTCACCATATTAATAGCGAATGAGATATTTGGACGTGTATTGGTAAGATAATTCAACTTGTCAACTAAGCGACGATAACGGTCTGAATGAGGAAATATCTCCCCCTGATCAACACAAAGCTTCACATTAGGACCCATTGGAGTCTCATAGGTTTTGCTCCCAAGGATATCCAAAGTATACTTTCGTTGGGACAAACTAATCCCATCCTTGGATCTTGCTACCTCAATACCCAAGAAATACTGTAGTTTACCGAAGTCTTTAGTGTGAAACTGACGCTGTACAAACTGCTTCAACTCATCAATGCCATAGTGATCATCTCCAGTAATGATGATGTCGTTCACATACACAATCAACACTATTTTCCCCCGTTCCGACTGTCTAAAGAATACGAAGTGATCCGAATGAGAGCGACGCATACCGAAATCCAACACAGCCTCACTAAACCGACCAAACCAAACTCGACGTGACTGCTTCAGACCATACAAAGTTTTGTGAAGATGACAAACCTGAGAACGCTCCCCCTGAGCAACAAACCCAGGAGGTTGCTCCATATAGACTTCCTCGAGCAAATCACCGTGTAGAAAGACATTCTTAACATCCAACTGATACAAGAGCCAGCCAAGATTGGAGGCCAAAGAAATAAGCACCCGGACAGAATTGATCTTGGCAACAGGGGAAAAAATCGCAACATAGTCAACCCCATGTCTGTGTATAGCCTTTGACGACAAGGTGGGCTTTATATCGTTCAACAATGCCATCTGGATTATTCTTGACTGTAAAGACCCACCAAAAACCAACAGTAGACGTTCCTGGTGGAAGAGAAACCAACTCCCAAGTGCCATTTTCATGGAGAGCAGTCATCTCAATCTCCATTGTGTCCGCCACTTAGACAGAGAAAGAGCCTCCTATACAGTGTTAGGAACATGTATGGAAGAGACAGATGAAGTAAAGGCACAAAGAGAAGGAGAAACATGATCATACGAGACATAGTGGAAAATGGGATGAAAAGTGCAAGTATTAGTACCTTTACGAATAGCAATAGGAAGATCAAGATCAGACAAGGGAGAAAAGACTATCGGATCATGCGACGGGGAAGACGTCGGGGCCGGCACTGGTGGGGCGGATGGTACCTTGTCACGACGAACGTATACCTGCAAGGGTCTCTCCTGTAAGGGTTGAGGAGGTGGAACAGAAAGTACCGTTATGGGAAAGATAGACTCACTTCTAACAGTAGTATCGGAATAATGTGGCAAGGACTCGTTAAATGTAACATCAGCAGACACAAAATGTCAACGTAACAATGGTGAGTAACATTTATACCATTTCTGAGTGCGTGAATAACTGAGAAAGATACACCGAATGGACCTGGGATCATGTTTGTCCCGATCAGGATCGAGAGCATGAACATAACATGTGCACCCAAACACCCGAAGGGGTAGAGAGTGAAGTGGACGACCAAAAAACAATACGGTATAGGGTATCTGACCACCCAAGACAGTGGAAGGCATACGGTTAATCAAGTAACATGTTGTAAGGACAACATCACTCCAATAAGACTTAGGCACATGCATCTAAAATAACATAACACGCATAACTTCTGACAAATGTCGAATTTTGCGTTCGACAACTCCATTTTGTTGTGGAGTTCAAGCGCAAGAGGTCTGGTGTATAATGCCATGATCAACAAAGAATTGAACAAGAGCATTATGATAATATTCATGTGCATTATCAGAACGATATAGACGAATGCAAGTATTAAACTAAGTTTTTATTTCCATAAAAAATTGCTTAAAATGGAGAACAACTCTGACCAAGCCTTCATAAGATAAATATATGTTACTCAAGAAAAATCATCTACAAAAATAACATAATACTAAAAACTAAATAAATTGGGGATATGTACGGGTCCCCAAATATCTAAATGGACTAATTCAAAAGGAAGCAACACACGACGCTCTACCCGAGGGTAATATGACACTCGACGATGCTTACTGAACTCACAGACTTCACAAGCTAAGCTATCAATACGACTACATGAAGGTAATAGTCTCTTCAAATTCTAGAGAAAAGGATGACCAAGACGACAATGATGATGATATGGGGATTCTGATAACTGAAGAGCAATAGACTGAGGCTGAACATCGCTGACAAAGTAGTATAGGCCACCACGCTCAGTACCCCCACCAATCTTCATCCCCGTCTATAGATCCTGAAACACACAACCATGAGGAGAAAACGTGATGGAGCAATTCAAAGACTTGGTAAGCTTACTAGCAGACATAAGATTAAAGGGAAACCGAGGAACATGTAACACATAATCTAAGATTAAAGGGAAACCGAGGAACATGTAACACAGAATCTAAAGTAAGAGAGGAATTGACAGGGATAGAACCAAAACCAGTAATCTCAGTGGTAGAACCATCTGCCAAAGTAACACGAGATAGTTTACCAACAGATTGATGATTAGTAAAGAAAGTAGAAAATAGAAATACCAGTCATATATGATCAGAGGCACCAGAATCAATAACCCAAGGAATAGGAGTAGAAGAAGAGGCAACACAAGCAACTGAAGAACCTGTCTGAGCAAGCGTAGCAGTGGAGAAAGAGCATGCAGATGACTGTTGAAATGCCACAAAGCGTTGGTACTCCTCAGCAGAAATAGTCACTGGCAGATTGATTGGATGGCACTGTATCCTCAAAAGTGGCAACCTGATGAGCCTGGGGATAACCATGAAGCTTATAACAGTAATCCATTGTATGACTTGTACCCCCACAATGGGTACACGATCGGGTACCACGGCCACGACCATAACTACCTGAACCACCTCCCCCTGACGTGCGACCATAATTACCTCCATCACGACTAGAACTACGACCATTGAACCCAGAAGTACCATGACCACCAGAACTATAACCAAAATCACGGCAACCAGAACCATGACCACCAGAACCACGAACAAACCAAGAGATGAGATGCTTTAATAAACCAGGAGGGTCGCCAGAGACAGACAAATCAGCCATGAAGATAGCTCAAAAGGTTGAAACGAAATGCCTTTTACAGAGAGAACAAAGTAATGATCCAGACAAAACCTACTTTTTTTTTTTTGCCGATGAAGATCTCTCCCACACTGACGAGGGCTAGCGAGGATCACCGGTGACTAGGCTATGGCCGACGAGGGTGGCCGGTGACTGAGTTATGTCCGGCAATGCTGTTTAGGCACTGACGAGATCCAGATCGAGTCTTTGAGACTCGAAATCATAAAGACTAGCCACAACAGAGGTCGGCGAGCGCTGTAGAGGGTCCGACAATGGTCGCCTGAGTCTGACGATGACTGACAGCGAGTGGAAAGGTTCGAAATCGAGGTATTTGAGTACGAAATCAACTGGGTTACTATTTTCGAGGGTTTTTGTGGTTCGAAAAATACTGGGTTAGGATTTCGAGGGGTTTAAGTGATCGAAAAGTACTGGGTTAGGATTTTCGAGGTCTGAAATCAGTTTATAGGGTGACGATTTAGGGTTTTCAAGGTGGAATGGGTTTCAATTTGGGGATTGTAATGGGTTTTGATTTGGGAATTGTCGACTAGGGTTTCAAACTAGGGTTGGTGGCTGTTTAGGGTGAACAGTGGTGGCTATGGAAGACAACGGCTATCGTGGACTCGTAGGTGATGGACTTGTTAGGGTTACGGGCATCTAAGGCGGATGAGGGTCCCGCTCTGATACCATGCTATTTAGAAAGAGAGAGGGGAAGAAGTGTAGTGGGTGTTAACCAACCCAAACACAAAAGACTATAATTTATATTATGAGAGAGACAGATACAATATGTAGCTAGTCAATGTGGGACAAATGATAATAAAGCTATTCTAACAAATTCATACAAAACCCTTCCCTGCTTCAAGAAACCATTTTCCACCAAATCCCTAAAACCTGAAATTAGAACCAATTGGGATAAATTGCATTCTAGAAAAGTTGGTCGAGGGATTATTGATTCTCTGTTTGATGAAAACCCGACTTGGTTTCAGAACCTGAGAACCGAGTGGTTCTGTTTGGATCCCAATTGAAGATCCAAATTCCTTCCCTTCCTCTTTCCCCAGCTAAATCTCCCGAATTGCCTGGCGATTTCAAAATAGAAACCCGGAATTTCAATTGGGTTTGTTTTCTTCTGGGTTAGAGAAGAAATCCCCATTTGGGTCTGCGAATTCCCCGGCCTGGAACGTCGCTTTTCCTACGGATTATATCCGTTAGTGAGATGGAGCTTTTGGAGGATGGGGTTCACCGGTGTTGGAGTAGCCGGAGAAGGAGGGGCCAGGGGATGATGTCTTTGAGGGTTGAGAGAGAGAAATTACTTGAGTGAGGTAGGGGAGGGAGAGAGAGAGAGAGAGAGAGTACAATTTCATGTTCTAATCTCAGCCATTGAACTGAGATGGAGTGTCAAAATTTGTCCCCAGAACCGGCCCTATATGTATGTATATGTATGCATATTGGAAATTCTAAAGTATGTCCCCTAAGTATGAGGAATGCGATAAATGTGGGTTATCCTGAGTGATATACCAATTTGTGGTGGATGCAAGATGTGAGAAACATAAAGTAAATGTAATGCATCATGGAGCTGGAAATATTAAGTGGGGAAAATGTCAGGTCATTTTGTGGTTGATACGCCCTTCGTGATTTTTCGTTACACCTTTTTGTGGTGATGTTATGAATATTTTGTGGTCAAACTCAACGCGACACATGGCATCCCCAGGACACTGTAAATAACAGGTTACATAAGTTTACCCAGATAACCCAACCAATCAACACCACCAAGACAAGTTAATTTGGCTGGCTTGATGCCTAATCCAGGGTCCAAACCAAGACTCCCCAGAAACAGAACCAAATTGGACAAAAGAGTAGGTTGGGTGAGCTTGGCTATTGGCAACCCTAGCACAATGTGCATGTGTAGTTGTAGTTATATTGTGCAGATACCTTAAATCTAACAACATTGAAATGCACTTTTATACCATACCATCCAAATAAACAAAACTCAAAACTCAAAATGCCTTCAACATAACTTGGTAAGCGGCTGCATAGATCGCTCATCTCACCTCAGCTCTTTAAATAATACCACGTTATATCCACCACAATTTCAAACACCTAACAAGAATAACTGCAATGATACACAAAACTGACAAACAAATGCCGTAAAAACACTGCTTCAAATCTAGCTCCTGTAATATTAACAGCGTGTTGACCTATTTACCAAAAAAAGAACAGTTATGCTGACCTATCAGTTTAATTCTAGGAATGAGAAACTATATGACAGCAATATTTAAACGCTACTAGTTGACTTAAGATAAGTGACTGCATAAATATTTACAGCCGGATTCATACCTCTGAAAGAAGCCTCTCTCTTTCTTGAGAGAGCTTTACAAGATCTGCTTCAATGGTGGAAACCCCACCAATCTTCATCATTTTTTCTTCCAGTGATTCAACCTCACGCGTGAGCTTATCTATTTCATCCCTTGTTTTCCTATAATTCAAGTTGTCCTCAATATTGCGTTTTACCTCAACTTGTTTCTGTATCAATTCCTTACTTTTGTCCAGCTCCGCCACAATTTCCTGCGTCCTCCTATCAGAATTTCCAAGTTCAGATTCTGATAGAGTTTGTTTTTCTTGCAGTTCCTTCAGCCTCTCTCCTTTTCTTGAATCATTGTACCTGAGAGACAAAAGAATGGTCAATATCACCAGTAAGAGAACCAAATAATTCACTCCTTAGGTCCGGATAGCATACTCTTTGATCTTAGACATCAGTCCAAGAAGTATTTGAACTTCATGCTGATAATCTCTTTTAACCTCAGCCTGTTCCTCATAATCTGTATTGAGTTTGACTTTCAAATCATTGTAGTCACCGAGCCATTTTTCTTTCTCGTTGGATGAAGGGCCAAGAGCCTCTGCCAAATGCTGAAATTTTTAAAGCACCAAAGTGTGACACACGGCAAAATAAGTATAAATCTGCTGCTAGTTTAGCAAATTGGCAGGATATAAAATGGCAAAGACGCATCCCATTAATTTTAGCTTCAGTGCGTCAGTAATCTATCAAGGGCGTGATTTAGCAGTCATGCGTAGCCTGTGAAGTCTCCAAGTACATCATCAGGTCATAAGAGCTGACAGACAAAAAAATAATCCTCAAGGAAATACCTTCTCATCAAGATCGACTTGACTTTTCTCCTCTGACAGACGCTCTAACTCCTCCTCTGCCATTTTCATCTTGGACAATACATTAGCTGCTTCCATCTTATCCTGCCTTAGACGATGCCACCGTAACTGGATATTTGACAGGTCATTTTCCATGTCCCTGCGCTCATCTCTTAACTTTTCCAGATCACTCTGGAAATTGTCCCTGATTGCCAATAAAAATAAAGAGTAAAAAAAGGGACAAAAATATCAAACAAAAAGAGCAGATACTGCTGCTGAATGAGTTAGACAAGGCAGTAACATAGGTACACAAATGCAATTTGAAATCCACAAAACAACGGAAAATGCAAACATTCAGCCCATGGAGCTCGCAAAATGAATCTCTCAAGTCAATCAAGCAGGGAAATCAAATTATTCAAGGACTGATATACAACAAGCAGAGGACGAATATTTTTTACTTTGTGCTCTGCAAAGTGTTCAGCTCCAGCTGAATTTCCTCCATAGACTTGACGCCTTGCCCCCGAAAATCAAGCTTATCCTCCAAATCATCAACTTGCTTTTGGAGAGCCTGTATTTCTTGGTAAAGCCTGTCAACATTTTCTACAGGTGGCACCAAGGCCTCAACCGAGTCTTTATCAGCCTTTATTTGAGCTAAAACACCTAACACCTGCAGGTAAAAAAAAATCTCTCAATTGTCAGAATCTGCTAAAAGCATTGTGTATAACCATAATAAGTGAAGAGAAACTGCTGAAGTAAAATTAGCAGCAGCACCAATGGTTCGACTTTGCAAGATATGAAAGATGTGAACTGGAGAAAGAAGTAGAATCTAGAAGAGGGAAAAGCAGTATTTCCCAAATAAGCTATGATAAGTTTCAACACAAAACTGGTACAGCTTACGTGTGACCAAAAAAAGAATCCATTAAATGGTTGTCATCAACTCCACATAAAAATGACCAGAATACACAGATGCTATGGCAAGAATACTTGGTATCTTAACAATCCCATTTCAGGATTCTCATTGTCACGCCATACAAAAAACAAACACTAGCAGTATCAGAACGCCTGCACCCAGAAGTGACTAAATATTATATTTCTTATCCTTATAAAATGGGGAGATGAAGAAGCTAACCCAAATTTCCGAGAGAACAATCAGTAAGGTTTTAATCTGCATGCAGACAACTCCAAAGACAGATTTCCTTGGAATGTAATCAGGAAGAAGACGATCCATTGGTTGTGCTAATACTGAACAACAACCAGTGGGGCCAAGGTCGATCAAAAATGCAAAACATACAACTCTCTCCAGAGGGAATACTTCTTTCGCAAGTGTTGGAAGTCCAGTTTTTTGCAGCCCCAAACATTATTTTCAATTTCCTAAAAATCGCTGGCATTTTTTCTGAATCCAAATAATACGATGGCAGATAAAGAAAGCACAACACCCCAAAAGACTGAACTTCCCTCACTTGCCAAAATTCCAATAGAAATTTCAAGAATCGAGTAAGACGTGGAACTTGGAAGACAGAAACCAAAGAATTTCCAGTTGAAGTGGAAAGTTTTTGCCCAAACTCAAAAGAGGAAGCAATAAACAAAAGGCTTATCTAGTATTTTAGTCCTTACAGATAGGTTTGATTTTTTTTACAGATAGGTTTGATTTGGTCCTCAAAGTATTAATTAAGTCAATCTAGTCCTCAACGGATTACTCAAGTTTTAATTTAGTACTCAAAATTTCATTTGAGGCAATTTAGTCATTGCAGGATTCAACCTGTGTCAATCTAGTCTTCGGCAAAAATATCTCCAAGTTACAAATTACAACCACAAGGATAGAATATTTATCAAATAGTATAAATGCCCACTGCAATTCTTAAAAATCTCATATTAGGTTCCCTTTTGATATCAGAGGCTGGATCCCAACGTGACCAAACCAAACCGAGCCTTATCCCAATCAATTGGGGTCGGCTGGGTTCCCAACGTGACCACCAAATAAATAATTATGAGCATAAGATATATTAGAGAATAACAATCAGATAATTTAAATAATAGCAATTCTATAAATCATAATTGAACAAGATAATGCTATTTTAAGAATACTATGAATAGAACATATTGAAAACAGTTAGAAATAATAAGCAAAGGCATATAATTGTTGGTAAAGAATTCAACTAAACATTTACTGATTAGGAGAACCCCACTGTAACCCATTAAGAAAAACTTGAAGTGTTTAAAAACCTGACTTACGAAAGTAAATATAACCTTATAAACTTTAGAGGTATAATGTTCAATAATATAAACCTGATGGACTGAATTTCCCAGGTAAAGGGTAAGGCTCCCTCTAAGCAAATGCTCGGTCCAACCATATTCATGGATTACACAGCTAGATATAATAATCCGTAACAGGAGATACAGCTTTAACATACAAACATGACCTGAAGACAGAAACCAAGAAAATACCAAAAGCGGAAAACTTTTGTGTAATGCATAACAGAGGAAGCAACGGAAATGGCACATTGTTGCTATCATAAGAAGAACATATAGCTTGCACCAAGAGTTTGAGGTCTTCAAGTACGCGACAGTGCTGACCCAAAATAAGCATCCTAGAGGAATGGCAGATTAAATTGAAGGGGGGAAATAGTATAAGCCTTCAAAATGATTCAAGGCAAAAGGTGAGGTCCCTCTAAGCATTACAATAAACATGGCATGCTTAACATAAAAACAGAATAATTACTACAAGCATTTAAGAGGTGAAGAAGAGGGAAGAAAGACCAGAATTGATGATTACATCATCGAGTTCCATAGATTTTTTTTCCAACTCCTCATTTAGCTCGCGCAATTTTTTCTCGGCAAGAGGAATTGTTTCCTTGCCAATTTTAGCATACTCTTCATACAACACACGAAGCTTGTCCAACTGTTGGAAGGAGGAATCAGCACTTGAAGACTCCACAGCCAATACTTTGATATGCTCTGCAGAACTTGAAGCCTTCACCCTTTGCTGCGATGTACAAGTTAATAGGAATGATTATGAGCGAAAAAATATAAGAGGCAAGCAAAACAAAGACATTATGTCATCTCTGAAAGGATATACAGAACAACCTTTTTAACGAAGTCGTCTTCCTCTTCAGCAGAGAAAGGGCGCTCACAGCATGGACAAATATGATGAGCACGAGCAACTCTTTCAAAAGGATCAAACATCTGTCGCATACCATCGGCAATGTTGTATTTGCTGTATGTGATTCATCAAAATAAATAAACGAAAAATAAGCGAACTGATGCCGTTGTGAGCACATGCTGCAAAATGAATTCAGGACCACAATCATTGTCCATGAAATGTTTTCAAAGCCAAGTACCTTTTCTGCATATCTCTTTTCTCTTTTGCCAAATCTAAAACTTGAAGATAAGAGTCAATAATAGCCTGCGGATCCAAGGACTGAATTTTTGATTCAATAAATCTCTTTCTAGCTGCATTCAACCGCAAGGACAAATAAACAAATCTCAGTCGAGCAGCAAATTTTTACATGTGCATGGAAGGAGAGGAGAGTCGTAAATAACGTTACGCAAGCTTAATGCCAACTGAAAAGCCTATTTCATTTCAAGGTGCAGTGATCAGGTTGCTTCTACGGGTTTGACCACAAATAGGTTTGCATTTTCACTCTTCACAAACTTAACGAAGTGCTTATTCTAGAAACAATGTTTATGATCTTATTGCACATTCTTATTTCTAGTAGAGAGTTGTTTCTTGGGTAGTGTTGCATTCTAACTTCTTGTTAATGTATCACTACTCGGAAATAGAAAGTACCAAATAACTCATAAATCAGACTGCCATCAAAGTAATAAGATCATGCTTGGGAAGGATATTGGAAAAGAAACACCATAATCACAAGAATTTGTTACTAGCAAGTGTATCTCATCAGATCTTTCAGTACGTAGTTGAAACCCACAGTACACAGACAAACCCCATATGTAGAAAAGAAGATATTATGGCCTTGACAAATAACTCTAATGGAGGGAGGAATGATGCTCACAGTCCATATCCTTGTGAAGTTTGGTCACGTTACTGTTAACTTCTTGTATTTTCATTTGCAACATATTCACCTCCTTTTCAGATTCACGGGATTTTGAGTTTAAGTCATCAAATTCCATACCAAGAGCCCTGCACAAAAGAAAGTATCATTACAGCAGGCAGAATCATAATGCATTCAGAGAAGGAATAAATGAAAACCATGTTTGATAAACCAACATGGCCTTCCATCCTACTAACTTAAAACTATTGGGCTGATACATTTCCCTTAACGTAAGATGAAATTATTTTTGTGGTTTAGCTTCATGTTTCTCTAAAACTAAAATCCATGACAAACAGGGTGCAGAATTTAAAAAAAAAAAAACTTAGAGGAGGGTCACTTGAGTATAGGACTGCCGTTGAGCTGAGCTCAAAACCATGAGATTTGCTTTTCCAAATGCAAATTTCACTCCATGTTGCTAGATTCATTTCGATGGACTATTGAATTATATCTGATGCCCAAGTGTAACAAACTATCCTTGTTCATTAGCCTTGTTAGCCACGATCCAAACATCCACGACAAGTGTATCGACATTTTAGCAACAAGATCTTTGAAGCTCTGGATGCCACTGAGTTTGAGGGAAGCTTCTTTATCTCCACAGCAATTCCATTATGTCATAAATTAGAGTAGAAATGGAACTCTCACATAGTCTTGACAAAGAGTGAGTGCAAAACAGGAGATGAAAATGGCATCGTCTTTACACAACTCTAACTAGAACTTTGCTGACAATTTACCTCCTTACTCAGAGAAAGGGTTACAGACCTGTAAAAAATTGCACTTATACTTGTAAATTTCACAAATCCCTTCAAAGTACCGTACTAAGCTAATTTTTTGACCTAATATGTCTTATATCGAATTTCACCTCCCACATTGATCTATCCGGTAAATCCCTAAGATGTATAGTCTTACTTTCATCCTTAATTTTTTATTGCCATTCTAATTAAGCTCACCTTGCTCTCTTTAGCTCTTTTTTACCTCTTTATTTCCTTCTTGGTGCAGGAGCTGAACTGTTTACCTATCTTTGGTGAGTGCTACTATAGTACTATTGTCAAGTGGGTAAGTATATGTGCATGTCTTTCTGAAGGTTATAATGGTAGTGGCTCCATCTGAGCTTCCTAGCACCTCCCAATGTAAGAAATTCTGGGCCTACCCTTCAATAGTATTATCACAACAGATTTCTCCATATAAACTCTCAAGAATTAAGCCCTGCATGCTCTCAATTGGCAAATCAAGGTAAAAAGACCATTTTCCTTCCACTTATCTTCAATATCTTGCTTTGCATGTAGTTTTGCATGAATAACAGAATGGAGTTTAATCAAGAAATGTCATTCTAAGTCTACTAGAGAAGTTCTACTATCAACATAATATGAAAGAATTGTGCTCAAGGTATAGAAACCATATAACCCAGTTGACTTTTTACAGGAAAAACAAAAATCAAGAGAAAAAATTCCATATTTGAGAAATAACACCCTTAAGTCTCTTAAACCTCATATGAATGCAAGTTATGCGAGGCATAAAGATAACATATACATGGTTTTAGCCATATTGACCATAACGTGTATAAATCGCACACATTAACCCAAAAATCAAAACTAAAATGAAAACAGTAAAAAGCATTCACAATAAAGTGTAATAAGCCACCAAGTCTACCAGTTAACAAACACAATTAATATGGCAAGGAAAACTTCTTCAGTAGATACCAACTTAAACTTGGAACATTTTTTGTTAACACAACCTTAGGGCTTGACCAATTTCCTTTTTCAAATCCTTGTCAGGAGGAAGCCTTCCTTTTAGCACTCCTTTAACTCTATCTCTGATTTCATCCATTCTGCAAAGTGAAATCATACATCAGCTCCAAATATGCCCATACATGTATAGACTAGGTAGAAAGAGAATGAGAACATACAGAATACACAGCCAAAGTAATAATAAGAGCCCACCAAAAGGGATTTGGGGGAGAGAGAGAGAGAGAGAGATTTCACTTGCATCTTTTTATGCTTTTTCTTGGAATTTTCAACCTCTGACTTCTTTAGAGAAAGCATAACTCTGTCCTCAGAATCAGAAGCCATGATGTCTCTCTCGCGACTAAGAGCTTTAATTTTTTGCTCAATGTTGAAGAGCTCATTCTGCTTTTGGAGTATATTGGATTCAAATTCTCTTTCAGCAAGTTGGTTTGTCTTTCTCTCAATTTCCTTTTGCTGCAAAGATTCAAGACAGATTTCATCATACATAATGCTAATGGGTCAAGTTTCTGGAACAAAAGGAAACAACTGAAGCAGGATCATCATTACCATGTTCCTCTCTCTTTCATCAACGTGAGCAAGATTCATGTTAGAAATTTGGAGGTCATATGAATCAAGTTGGCGTTTCTTCTCTTCAATACGTTTTAAAATACCACTCTGTACTAAACACACGTTAGACTATCCAGAATCTCGCACAAAGAAAACAATAATTGAAAAGGTAATAGTATTTATGATTCATCCTTAATTGCATACCTTGTTCTCTACTTTAGCCTGTTTCTGAGCCTCAATGTCTTTCAAATGATCATTCGCATTCATGTAGCGGTCCCATGCCATCTTAAGTTTCAATTCATTTGATTTCTGAAATACCATTATTTCCAGTCAATGATTCATGATAAAAGATGTTATTGTGCCTAGATATGAGTCACACAAATGGACAGCCACATATGAAACAACATGCATAGGACTTCTCAACAAGATGAAAATTCATATTGTGCTCAGTCACTCATAAAAAAAAAAAAAAAAGGAAAAATGGAAAGAACCTTCGTCTATACAAAACAAAAAGTTGAGAGCAATTGATAAGCACATAATTTCATTGTCTCTGACTCTGAGATGTAGACATGCTTTACTGGGAAGTACCAGTCCTTTAATCAACAGAATCAAATTGCATTCAAAATACGTGGGAGTCAAATTCAAGACATAGATATGAGGAAAAGGACCTAGCAAATTTCCAGTGTGTTCTCCTTCTTTGCAAGACATACTAATTTGTTCTTTGGGTCATGGACTGACCTGCCATCGCTAAGTTCTGAATATTCTCAATCGAGTAGTAGCCCCCTCGGGCATGCTCCTTGTACAACCAACCTTAATGAAGTTTGGAAAAGGTAACACGAATACACTATGCAAATGAGCCAACAATTTCCATTGTCTCACATCAGAACAAGCGAAGGAAGAGCACAGCATGAATCTACCCATTAGGTAGCAAGGAAATTGTGACGTTTACTTTAAATCCACGATCAGATGACAGTATTCAAAATGCAATCAACCACAGCAAGACTTTTGTTAAAAACTTTTGCCTGTGTGTGCCATTGTGGTGGTGGGGTGCGACTTGCGAGTGTGTGTTAAGAACTTTGCCACGGTATATACATTAATTTAAGCATCGAGAGTAAAACGCTATCACACAGGCAAGTAATTTTACAAAGATTCTCATATTTCTGGAGAATCTTTTAGCCTCTAGATATCAGGGTACAATTTCCAGAAACGACTCACTGAAACAGAACGTGAGAGAGAGAGAAATGAAACATACAAACAATGACTAAAAAAAAGGTTACCACCTTTTTCTCTTCCAGGTCCTTCTCAAGATCCATTAACCTCGATTTTATTCGATTTGAGGTGTTCATAGCAACTTCATTGCTGAATGGGGTGCTCGGAAGGGACCCTAAATTGTGTCTCTCAAAAAGCTTTCGAATCAGTGAATCTCTTTCATTCTTCAACGAGACATGAGCCTGGATCCAAAAATAAAGATTCAGTGAGAGATAAGTGAGATATCAATTTGATGTCTTCTATCAGCGAAATGTGCATAGACTATTAAACATTACTTCAGCTTCGGTTTGAAGCTTGCTGATCTCCTTGATAGACTCCTTAATTGCAATGTTAAGCCTTAAACTTCTTGCTGCTAAGTCGTCCTTTTCCCTCTCCAGCTTGCTGCTTTTAGATTCCAACATTGCAATCCTTTCATCAAACTTGGTTTTCCACTCCTTCAACTCTTCATCAGTGTCTGAAAGAAAAATAGCCAGGAAAAGCAACATTCAAGCAAAAAAATACAGCGTCAATAGAGTGCTGGTTAAATAAATGAAATTATAAAAAACATAGATATGATAGGACCGTCAGTGCTTATTCAACATACCTTCATTCTCGTCAGCAAGATTCGCACGTTGTTCCTCCATCACCTTGACCAAAGTGCTTCTCTTAGCCATCATGGATGTTTGCTGGTCAACAAGTTTTCGCAAATCTTTTAATGTTGCTTCAGTGTGATGGATCTTAGCATCCATAGTTTGAGTGTTTCTTTCCAGCTCCTCCAATTGACCTTGTAATGCTCCTGTTTTCTCTTGATCCTGAGATATGCCTTCCCGAAGCTGCATGACACCCTCCATCAGTGGAACATATCCTTGTACTTGTTTTCATTAAAATTACATGGTTTCTTTGTTTTTAGCATTTCATGACAAATAGAAACAACATTAACCTCACACCAGTAGCTAGAAAAAGGACTGCAATGGACAAGATTCACAAGAATGTTGGCATATTAGGAATTTTTTAGCAATGTACCAAATAACTAAGAACATCTGCACCACAGAAAGAAGCAAATGAAGATCAATGAAGGGGGGAATTAGGATGCAGCTTCAAATAAACAACAAATATGGACCATCAAGTGTTGTACTTTTGTACTTGTGGATGAAAGAAGAGCAATTTATTTGCTTCTCTTTTCTTTTGCATTTTCCAATTTTTGCAGTGCAGGAAAAACTCAATTTCGAATTCCATAATCAATTGAGACAAAATAGATTACACTAACTGTGCTTCTAGGTTTATTAGTAATAGTAGTTATCATACCTAGTATCTTAATGATGATACAATGCCAGATATTAAGAAGAGAGTATGTCTCAAAAAGTAAAATTAAGATGGCATGAGGAACTAGTTATCAATATGAAAAAGAAAACAAGATAGCATTTGCTTCCAAAAGCAAAACCTTTCGTATACATCTTGTTAAAAAAATGAAGCAAGCAGAATACCCTGTATGCTGCATCTTTCAAAGTTTGAAGATTCTCCAACTTTAGCTTGTATGTCTTTATCTCTTGAGCCTGCTCCTTGTGAAGCTTTTTTATTACCTCTAGTGCTTTTGTGTACCTAATTCAAAATCAATGTACATGTAAAAACAATTGACTACAAGTGTACAACTCAAAGCGACAGACTGGTAAAGAAAAGCGTATTTTGCCTTGACAAAGCCCTAATATTAGCACTAGCAGGAACATAATGGGGGAGTACATTCACATCAGAAACATAAGAACGAAGTATATAAAAGACTAAAAAAATAGAAGACGTGAGTTGACCTCACATATGAAAAATAAAAGTTGATACGAACATGCCAAAACAAGTGGCAGCACAACAAAAAGTTAATAAACAAAACGAAAATTTCTAGATACTTGTCCAACAACTTGCTCCTCGTCTATGAAAGAACATGTCTTTTGAGTTCAAGCTAGGAAATCTGCCACTTTCCATGCCAACTAAATTGATATTTGTAATACCTCAACTACTTGATTATATTCTTAAAGTTACTCACAAAGACAAGTACCTGCCGCGATAAATTCTCTATATGTCTATGGGTTGATAAGATCCCCTAGATCAGAATTGACAGCCAAATCAAATTGCTCCACACCAAGAAAATCAAAACTTCAGATCGATCTTTCAGGTTCTTGACTTTGTCCATCATTACACGGCTGACCCATCAAATGTACCTCAACATTAAGGGTATTTCCGACTGATTAAATGGTTATTGTGTGTTGAGACTTCACCGCCTCTTCCTCAATTTCCTCTACCTTATCAAGTTCAACCCCATCTCTTTCCTCTTTTGCAATGTCATCACCACAATATTCAAGAAACAGTGTATTTTGCCTTGACAAAGCCCATCTGACCTTGATCACTCCCTATGAAGCACGGATACTCTATTTTGGCCTCCGTATCACGTATCTGATACGTATCGGATACGGATACGCTCCCGATACGTATCCGATACTTTTTTTAGAGTATCCGTAATTTAAATTTATTTTTTGTTATTCGGATACGTTTTGGATACACTCGGATACGTTTTGCATACGCTAGGATACGTTTTGGATACGTTCGGGGGTAATTTTGTTATTACTTGAAATATGTGGGTGAAAAGTGTAATTGGGGCTTTATTAGTCTTTTTTCCCTCTAAATCGATCAACACAGAAGACAAAAGCAAATCGATCGAGAAGAAGAACTCATGTAAGTCTCTTTCTCTGTGTGTGTGTGTGTGTGTGTGTGTGTGTGTGTGTGTGTGTGTGTATCGTGAGTGTGTGTGTGTATTATGATATAGGCATGGCAGATAGGGCACACTGCAAGTCTATACTTGTTCGATAGAAGCCCTAACCTGTTTATAGAAGCCCTAACCACACAGCGGCTTACAGGTTCTGTTCGACTTTCTTCCTAATACTTGCTCGACTCTCTCTCCCTATGTATTTTGTTCAATACATTGATATTGGCGATAAGCAATGGAAGTTTATTATTATATTCAACGTATCCCCTAACGTATCGTATCCGACTTTTTGAAAAAATCACGTATCCGCGTATCCGTATCTCGTATCTCGTATCATATCCGTGCTTCATAGATCACTCCTTCATACTTTCACAATCTCTTTGTCCCTCCCTCCCTCCCTCCCTCCCTCGATTGAATCTTATTCTTATGAAGCTTCATTTTCCACAAAAAAAAAGTGTGGTTGCTTCACTCTTCCGGGATCTTTTCTTTGGTAATATCATCATCAATAACAATTGGGCTCCTTTTATCCATCATAAACGAACTTGGAAGGCATTTGTAGCTCCACCTTTCAGAGAACACCTAATTGCACTCTGTCATTAGTTATGTACCACGTGTAGGAAGAATGAGTCTTTGGATTTTTCCCCATTTACATTGTACCTATGGAACCAGCTATTTGGAAAGCATATTGTTAATGGGAGGCCCCAGCAACTTGTTACCAAATGCTTTTAAAAAATTCCATAAGTTTTGGTGACAACAAGAAAGCCAAGGTTTGTGAAATCTTGCACCATTCTCACTTTTGATCAAGGGAATACCATCTTGATTTGAAGGTTAAGGTTAAGGCAGATTATTGGCGACCTCTATGTCCAGTCCAAAACTATACTTATCAGCAAAGTTTTACGGGTTTGGTACATGGTTTAACTTACTCGAACAAATCAAGCCACAAGCAAACTGTTAATAAAATTCCATGGTCCAAAATAGCATTTTCTTCTCCTTTGGAAAACAGAAATTATTTCTGAATTCAGAAATCCCGATGGCGAGGGGTTCGCCATTAGTCACTGAGTCACTCTGCTTCCCGTGCTTCTTCAACGCAAATCACTTCCTAGTTCCTAGTGTCTATTCATGGGCGAGATAGTAGGGATACCAGGTACAGCATAACGTAGGGTGTTCGAGAATAAGTTTGAGGATATTGAGCTGTTATGGAAGAGAATGTGTTACGTCATTGTATTATTCCTGATTTCTGAGATACAATAATATTGTGTGATCTGAAGTAATAACTTGAGGCTTTTTGGTATTGTCCTTGGCAAACTTCTTGCCCTTCTTTCTACTCATGCTTTTCATGAACCACCAGAAATTAGCAAAGGTTGTAGTGTTATACACACAGATACACAAATACCTAAATGGAAACCTAGGTTTCCAGAGTTTTGCCAATGGACCAATTGACTATTTCTTCAATAGATGTGTTAATTTGTCCGTACGTTTAAATGTGTTAATTGATCCATACATTTAAATGTCCCTATACACATATGAGCAGCGATGTTGGCCCCGTTATGATAAGCCTGTTGTACCATCACATGCAAAATATTGACAGTCTGCACAACAAATTAACCAGCAAAAAAAAAAATAACATTAGATCTGTTCTCAAGGAAGTCCTTAAATACCTTGTAGCAGAGAAGATATCATCAAACTTCTTTTTCAAGGTAGAAGGATCTTGCAATGGCCAATTGGCCTCATCTTGATGCACAAAAATAACATTTTCAAGTATAGCCTTTGAAACACCCATAAGAGCAGGGATTTCCCGATCCATGTCAGCACATCTATAACTTAGACAAACTTTCTGCAGTTTGAAACAAGAACGAAAAAATCGGTATTTAAGTGGACATTGTATACTATTCAGTAATAAAAAAAAGTGGGCAATTTATCAAAAATATCACAAACGGCCAAAGTAACTATTAGTTAGCAAAATGCAAAACGAAAACAAAACTAATTTGACGAGTAGAAATCTGAACGAAATAATCTTTCCCTTGGAAAATAATGGACAATTATAAACAGAAAACAACTAGAGACTAGCACCAAAAAATAAGGGATCTGAGGAAGTGCCAAAGAGGGGAAGTCAAAGGGGTTACAGAAGATCAGGCAAAGGACCATATCCGTGGAGACTGGAGAGAGAGATAGAAGTAGGATTTGGAATTCATTCATGCATTTTGCCGAATGTTTCAGTAGTTAATTCTATACATGAAATTATGGAGCCAATTTGTACTCGGACTGTATCCTGTTAATGCCTAAAATGATAAAGCAAATACAGATATCAATACATTTGGAAAAATCAAAAAATGTGGAAACAAGCACCACAGAAAAAACAATAGAATCAAACCACTTGCTACTCTCCACTCCAATATGAAAATTAATTGTCTGAAACAGCTAAATTGAGAATTTCACTGGATACTTATAACATGAAAATTAGAACAATGTCCAACGAACTTTACAACCTTATTTGAAACATGCACCATGAAAACACACTAGCACAAAATAAATTAATGGTTACCTCTCCAGTATGGGGGTTAATTGTCTGAAGCACGCTTTCAATTGCCTTGTACTCCATCTTTGATGCCTTCTGAGTCAGTTGAAATGATCTTATACACACCACATCCTTACCCGCAGCGGTCTTAAACCGGAGCTTTATCTGTCCCTTTGTCTCCGTCTCCCCTGCAACCTACAGGAATTCACCCCACATGCAAAAGTTAGACTCAAAGATGTAGTCCCTGCAACCTATATCGACAAATAGTTACACTCATCTTATTAATTTGCTCATATCTATGGTACAGCCCACATCCACAAATACTGCAAAAAATTAAACGCACACAACTCAATGTATGCATCTTCTTCCCGATGCAAAACTACTCATCCTACATGAAAATTATGAGGCCAAATCCCCTCCAGTGTCTATATACAAATCAGGTCCATTTTAGAGTATGGTGATGGGACCATGGGACTGTGAGACTGCACACCACACTAGAAAAGGGTCTTAAATGGTCCTATGGTCCATAGAAACTGGATTACATCTATATAGACCATAACTAACCAAACTTTTTTTTTTTTCTCGGCTAACTGACCGACCTATTATACACACACATATATGTATAACTATTATAAAGGGAACACCGCTTTTGGCGTGAAAGTCAATTTTGAAGCTGGCTCGCACTTTTTTTCCTCCAAACTACCCCTCTTAACTTCCCAAAGAAACTGCCAAGAAGGGAAGACACAAAAACACCACACCAAATTTCTTCTCACCTCTTTTCTACTTTCGCATTCCAAGTTTCATTACAGATTAACAGACTTTCCTTTTTCCATCTTTTGCATAACGATTTGCCCAGCATCACATCTAGTGTATATGTTTATAAATGTATCTATTTCTAATATATAAAGGGAGAGCACCAATTTGGTGTCACCCAATAAATGAAGCCGTACAGACTTTTTGAATTCCAAAAAAGGCCCTTCCAGAAATAATTAAAAAAAAATTCAAGTAGGAAAGACTTCCTACACTTTCTAACGGTAAGGGATAAAAAGACTGTTCGCTACTAATTGGGAACCCCACATTCCACAACTGCTCCAACTTAAATTGTGAACTTTGAGAACAGTACTTCATAACTTCTCCTTCAATCTTCATCAAGCACCAGATCAGTGATCATGGCACATGAATGGGGATCCCAATTTGAAGTTATAGAAAGGAATTTCAGTAATGATGCATTCTTCAATTTCACCACAAAAACCTCCCTATCTCTCACTTGTTTTTATAATCCCTTTATTCTTTGAATTTCAGCAGAGTGTTTCAATTTTAATTTGTTTCCACCTCGATCTTAGATTCTTACATCTGTTTATAACATGATGCAATTGTTCCAATATTTGATTTGAATGCTTTTGAAAAAGTTGTGGAATAATCATAATTGAAATAATTGGTAGTATATTATCTTCCTCATCACTTGCATACGCATCCCGGATGCCCCAAGCCCTAGTGTACACACACACACATGGAGAGATAGAGAGAGACCTTGGGATCATGGACGAAGCTGTGACCAGAACGCGCATTTGGCGGCAACTCGCCAGTGCAAGAGAGCTTCAAGCACTCAATAATAGTCTGAAAATCAACCAACCAATATCTCAACATAACCATGGATACCCAACTACATATATCCCAAAGCACACGCGTATATAGATATACATAGAGAGAGCGAGAGAGAGTCAGTAATTGATTACAGTTTTTCCGGCGCCATTGGGGCCGACGATTAGGGTTAAGGGGCGGAAGAAGGTGATGACGTTCTTGTTCTCTGGATCGAAGCTCCGGATGCCCTTTATGAGCATCTTATCGACCGTGCTCATTTTCGCAGATTATACTCTCAACTGTAGATGATTCTCAGTGCATTTATATATATGATTCAAGGTGTTACGGGTATCAATATATACGTATAGGTGCGGCAGAAGGAGAGAGAGAGAGAGAGAGAGAGGGTTTAGGAGTTCAGCTGAGGGGGAAGTCGCTAGTTATGTAGAACTGGAAAGGGCGGCAGAAAAAGGGTAGCGGTTAAAGGGTGTTCATGAAAATTTTGAAGCAGCCTTGGGGAAATGAGCAAATATCAAATAGTCTGGGGGGCTAACGAGTTAATGAAATGTTGAGGAGGAAAAAAAAAAAAAAAAAACGGACCGGAAAATTTATTTGGCTTGGTTTCTCCAAATATTACCCCAGTTCGGTTTTTAATTTTCTAAATTTTTTTTGAACCGGCTTGGTCAATTTCATTAAAACCATCATAAATAGAATCGAACGGTCGAACCATTAAAGAGAACCATTAAAGAGTATAGATAAATAGATATAGTACTATAAACTCTTATCCTCGTTAGTGTCTGTTTGTTTTAACGTTCTTAGTATTTGTTTTTTTGCTTTCTGTTGTACCAAAAATACTCTTATCCTCGTTATTGTGCTAGAATTGTTTTTTGGGTTACAACTCTTACTTTTTTCACCATCAACAAGAGGGAAAAGGCTTTGAAGAGCTTCCATCATTGCAACTAATGCTTAAAACTTTGATTTTAGTAACTTTACATGATTTTCTTGTGTATGAACTGATAACCACGAACATATTTTTAGATAATTCGGGGTGCGGGCCAACTTCCGAACGCATGATAATCACGAACATATTAAAGAGTAATGGTGGAGCCACCACAACATTGATTTTTAAAAAATGCAATATTATATAGTACAAATTTAATTTTACTGCTAGAAGTCTATAATCCATTCACCACTTTCCATAATTTTAAAATTATAAGTAGCTTTCTAGTCCTATAGGGGGGATAAATGTTCGTATTGTATTTCATCTTAATTTTCATTTTTTTTTATACAATTCACCAGTATTAGGTTAAAATCCTGGCACCGTCCTCTGAAATTTTGGTGTTAAATATTTTTTGGAAACATTTCAAGGTGCAATCTAAGACCATTTTCACTGAAAGGATCATTTTTGTTACTTAAAACGTGTAATTAAAAACTTGACAACACCCATTTGCTTAATTGAAAATTTCATGGATACAAATAAGTCCTCGTGCAAACAAACGAGTTTGCTTTGGCTTATAGCAAATGGCAGCAATATTCAATAAATTTAAGCCAAAGAAGCTGCTAAAGCCAAAGTTTGGCAATATCTCTCCTCAATAAAATTCATCTGGCATTCTACTCCTCCTTGACAAATTATAGTTTCTCCAAAACCGGAGGAAAACTCAATTCACTCAAGAACCCATAAATTCTTTTTTTCTAATAAGCATTTGTGAATATGATTAAAAAATAATAATAATAATTTTCAAAACATCCCTCAAACTATACTCCACATGTTTACTATGTCCTCAAACTATCAACTTTGTTTATTTAGTCCTCCAACTATCAAATTCCATTGCATTTGGTCAATTCCCTAACAGAGTTACCAAAACTAACGGCAAAAAAGAAGAGGAATGGCACATCCGTAATTTCGTCCAACTCAAAGGGTTGCAATTTTGCCCAAGCCAACAAAACCCCCCTCTCTCTCTCTCTCTGGGACGACAAAACCCCTCTTCTCTGGAACAACAAAACCAGAGAAAACGCAAACCATTTTTCCCTTTTGATCGACACCCAAACCTCATGTTAACACACTCAAAACGCAAACAATATTCTGTATTTTTTGAAGTTGCTGGAATTTGATTGATTAAGGTCTCCCAGGTGTGGTATTAAATTAAGTTTTGTTTTTTTCCCCAGGAGATGAAGGTTTTTTTCTTGCCCAAAGCTTACCTCTGTTTTTTCCCAGGAGATGAAGTTTGCATCAAATATGGAGGGAAACCAAGTAGAATGACATTTGTACCTTTGGATGGGGGTGGGAAAGAGAGAGTTTGACTGTATTTTTTTGTTTTCCGTTACTTTTGATAACTCTGTTAGGGAATTGACCAAATGCAATGGAATTTGATAGTTGGAGGACTAAATAAACAAATTGATAGTTTGAGGACGAAGTAAACATGTGGAGTATAGTTCGAGGGATGTTTTGAAAAATAACTAAAACATGTGGAGTATAGTTCAATGGAAAGGTATTAAAGCTTCCCCAGAGGGCCCTTGCTTGTCTCATTTATTTTTCGCTGATGATATCATGCTTTTTGGAGTTGCTAGTGTTGATCAATGCAATATCATGAGGGAGACTTTAAATATCTTCTGTGTTGAATCTGGCCAGCTGATTAGTAATCACAAGTCCAAAATGTTTGTCTCTCCCCACATCAACATTAGAACTGCTAGGAATTTGAGCACAATTTGTGGTTTTGGTCTTACTAAAAACCTTGGCATGTATCTGGGAGTTCCCCTTATACATTCTAAGGTTTCCAAAAGAGACTACCAGTACATCATTGAGAGACTTGCTAAGAAATTAACTGGTTGGAAGTCTGATTCCCTAAACCTCATGGGGAGAGCCACCTTAGTCCAATCTGTCACTTCTACTATTCCTTACTACACCATGCAAACCACTTTGTTACCTTCTACTGTCTCTAATCAAATTGATAAAATCAACAGGAACTTCCTCTGGGGTGATAAGACTGACAAGAAGAAAGTTCACTTGGTTAATTGGAATAATGTTTGTAAACCAAAAAAGTTAGGTGGCTTGGGTATCCGTAAGGCTGGCATTTCTAATTTAGCCCTTCTTTCTAAACTTGGCTGGCGTATTTCCACTGATAAAAAACCCCTTTGGATTCAAGTTCTACATAACAAGTACTTAAGGAGTCATAGTTTTAGGGATTGGCCTAACAACAAGAAAGCCTCTCACACTTGGAGAAGTATAATCAAAGTTAGAGATTTTGTGGTAAAGAATATTAAATGGATTGTGGGTAATGGTAGATCTATTTCCTTTTGGCATGATTGGTGGTGTGGTAATGATGTGTTGAATGTGAGTGGCCAGAATGTGCCTACTGAGAATCCTAAAGTGGCTGAGTTTATCACTGCTAACAAGGACTGGAATGACTCTTTGATTTCCCAAACTGTGGGCATAACAGATTCTACTAGAATTACCAATACTCTTCTTCCTAAGTATGCTAATTTTGAAGATACCCCTCGTTGGGTTTTGAACCAAAATGGTAATTTCTCAGTTAAATCTGCTTATGTTCATTTGACTGAGTCTTTCAATTCTGATTTGAATTGGAACTGGATCTGGAAACTTAAGGTTCCAGCAAAACTCAAAGGCTTCCTGTGGACTTGTATGCATGGTAAGCTGCTAACCAACCATCAGAGAAGTATTAGAGGACTTTCTAATTCTGATCTTTGTCCTAGATGTGCCATGGCTAGTGAGGATTGTTTTCATTTATTTTTTGCTTGCCCTACTAGTGCTAATGTCTGGTCTAGACTCCGTAATGTCCAGGTTCCCACCACGGGTGATTTGGAAGAGTGGAGAGGTTGGTCGCAGTCAATATCAAGCATTCTAAAGTTGGTTCGGGGTTACTCTAACTCGTTTTAACTCTTGTTATCTTATGGAAAATTTGGATTGCAAGGAACAAAAAAGTTTTCGATGATATTAACCCAGACCCTGATATTATTTACAGACAGTGTCTTGTGTTTAGCGCTGAGATTGCTAACACCTTTTTTGATAAATTTCAACCCACTACTCGTCAAGTTAAGCTCATTAATTGGAAATTTCCAGGTACGGGGAAACTTAAACTCAACACTGATGGGAGTAGCCGTGGAAATCCAGGACCAGCTGGATTTGGTGGTGTCTTCCGAGAGGAGAGAGGTCATTGGGTGCTTGGCTTCTATGGGAGGCTTGCAGATTGTAGCAGTCTTGAAGCTGAACTCTGGGGAATCTTTAGAGGTTTGGAATTGGTTCAAAGTCAGGGAATGGAGGCGCTTGAATTAGAGTCAGACTCTGCTACAGCCATTGAGCTCATTAAAGGGGAAGCTCCTGCCCATTCTCCACACAAGACCCTCATCCAAGAGTGCAAGGCTTTGATTGCTGCCAAAAGAAGCATTTCACACCTGGTGAAGGAAACAAAGTTACAGGTGAATTTTCAACATTTGGAACAAGAAGAAATGGGATTATAAATTTTTGACAGGCCATACGTAGATACAAGAAAAAGAAAAAGGAAGCATTTGCGGAATAAAACCAGGTGAATTTTCAACTTTTAAAATGGGATTATAAACTACGTGAATCATTACTAAGTGTACGCACAGTGAATCATTTCAGGAGATTCAGAATATATAAAAAAAATTGAAGATTTTATAAAAGAGCAAGGAAAAACAAAAATGATTTTTTTTTTTTTTTACTTTTTTTTTTTCTCTAAGTGAGTACCACTTTTTTTTTTTCCTCTAAGACTACCTGTACCACCACAATCTAAACGGGTCCAAATTATAGCGAAAAAATTTCGATTGAGCACACAAAGATGCCCTACACCCTGTGGTGCGCCAACGCAATGGGTAACCCATGTCTCCTAGCCACCCTCTCCCTTCCACACACCTCTACTCGGCCACTCGATGCTTGCATTACATAATTCGTGTGCATTTGTGTGACCTTGAAAGCGTCTTTGAAACACATCCCAACCTACTAAAAATCCACGAAGAAATGAATTCAAATGTAGTGTAAGGATTGAAAGCGGGAGCACGGGATATTTTGAAGTTACGTGAATAAGCTCAATATCTTTCTCAATAGGCCAGTTTGCAGATTGATTTTGATCGGATCGGTTCCCAAACCAACAACTAGATTGTCGTATTCTCCATCCACACCCGTCCGTGAATAAAGTATTGTTGGGTAAGGTCAGTTGCAGGTCAGCCAGATTGAACCTGAACCGAATCTTTTAAAACTAAAATGTTAAGATCCGCAGCCATTCGTAACACACCTCAGTTGAGTTCGTGGAGACGTGGACAGTTTGATTTGGGCAGATCGATTCACCTGTTGGGCACCCCACTTCCTAGCTCACTAATAAACATGATTTCCAGTTATTGTTTTCTAGATTTATGAAGCTAAACAATTTATGTAGTTACCATTCTCTAGTAAACAATAGAATTGTTGCAAGCGGGGTTTTTGCAGTGCTGGAAAGTAACAAAGCCAGCAGAGATACAACGACGAACTACACAGGTAGGCAATAACACGCAAACTTGTATTTCAAAAAGCATTCATAACCCAAAAAAAAGTCAAGGAAAATCCAATCTGGAACATAAATAAAAATGCATCTCTGATGGCCCTAGAAAATGAACATAACATAGCCCACGCTACCGACAAGAGTCTTGAGTAACAGAGCTTAGAAACCATCACTCTCTCTGGCACCACCAAAACCGCCACCTCCACGATAACCGCCGCCGCCACCTCCACCGTAGCCTCCACCGCCGCCGCCGCCTCCACCGTAACTTCGAGGAGCAGATGATCTCTCAGTAGCAATGCTAACGCGTACGTTACGCCCGTCAAGAGGCTGAAAAAGAAGAAACAAACAAGTCAGCCGCACTAAAGCAAAAAAAAAAAAAAGTGAAACACGTCGCTAGATTTGATTTTAACCTGTCCATCCATTGCCGACAAGGCTGAGTTGGCCGATTCTTCAGTATCAAAGCTCACAAAACCAAACCCCCTTGACCTCCCTGTATCCCTATCAGTGATGACCTTTGCTGTGCAACCAAAACCATCACTAAATTGAGCATGGAAACGGAAGTACAAGACCATATACCACCACATGATTCCCATGTAGGAAATCTCGAGTAGAAAAATAGACATGGGAAGAAACAAAAAATTACCCTCGTTTTTAAGTTAAAAAAAAGGCAACCCAAGGATTGGTGCTAAGAAAACACACACACACATACATCGATGGACTGTTCGGATATCCACGTGTTTCACATACATACTATACAACCCACAAATCTTGTGTGAATTGTGTCTGCGTGTTTCCTTTCCTTTCCTTTTTTTCCTGTGTGTGCATGTGGTGGTCTTTTCGGTTTTTTATTGTTCTTTTTTTGAGTAACATCAGCTCTCATATTTTAAGTCATGTAACCACATAGAACGACTCGAGACCTTTAACTAGTAACCTTGAATACTCCTACAATACAATTTGTTTCCTCTTTCTCGATGACAACCTTTTCACACAACTTTTCCAACACCTGGAGGAACTTCATCCGTAAATTGAAAAATTGAGAACCATAAACATACATAAAATAGTACCAATATAGTAAATGTTGTTGATCCAGGTGAACGGTCTCCCCTCAGTGCACTACGAGATTTAGATTCTCTTATTCTCTACTTTATGCAGAAAGTGTCACAGAAGCTAAAATACAGAGGCCAGCACAAATAAGCGAAGCCAACTGTGACTAAATTTATATGTAAGAAATAGGCAACTAAGTCATATGTACTTGGTACCAAGAATGGACTAACATGTTGATTACGACGACATCACAAAAATATTTGCTCAAACATAATCCAACATGCAATGTTCCAATAGTTTTAAAGTGTAGATATCAAGCTGAGTACGAACAATGGGCAACACATTTTGTTTGGAAGAATGGACATTTACTGCACGCTCTAACTAAAACAGTAGCCTCTATAACAGAAAAATCTTCTGTTATCAATCAGCCAATTAAATGATAAATGTTAAATCAGTACGTCAACCCTTATATTTAATCCGGGGCCCTGTAGTGAGTGAGTGAGCTACATGCGTGTAGTGAGCTCTCTCGGCCGTCCGATCCAAGATCAACGGTCCGGATCGTCTTACACTTTAAAAAACAATTTTACATTTACTTTAACTCCAATTTATCCGGACCATTGATCTCGGATCGGACAGCCGAGAGAGCTCACTACACGCACGTAGTGAGCTCACTCACTACAGGGCCCCCAATTCCACCCTTATATTAATCTCTAAAAAGAGACTAATTATAACCCACTACCATACAACTATCCTTTCAAGTGTTTGGGCTGTGATAACAGAGTACCACAGAAGGCATCTGTCCTCTGAATTAAAGAAAGTACTTTAACTATGAACTTTATGCTCATACATGTTAGGGTTTAATGCAATTGTACAACTTAGCAATGCTTTGCGTTCTGATAGTCTGTAATAAATTCATTATCGGCAGATTTAAACTCACCGTCTACAACTTCACCAAAGCCTGAAAATGCATCCCTCAGAGAATTGTCATCCGTTCCATACGAAAGACCTGTAAAAAGGCTGGTAGGTCAATCCAACTTCAAATACAATTATGGAACGGAACCAACAGATAACTTGTACTACATTGAGTACATTAAACAACAATACTCAAGAACATACCTCCAATGAAAAGCTTTGAAGACATGCAACGAATGGTGTTAAGCATAGATGCCATGGGAACTTGCCCATTTGGCTGGGAAACAGTTTGCCTCACGAGACTTCCAAGTCTACCATAAAATGCCATTTCGACTGTCAAATGTTCTTGTGCACTTCAATAACCTATGTACCATGAGAATATGAGATACAGTTATATAGTGTCAATTTAATCATCAAGTACCGTATTAAGAAACTGAGGAAACGAAAGAATAAGATTTCAAAACGCATAGATAATATTGTCTGCATGCTTGCAGTACACGATTACAAATTTATGAAGGTCATGCCATCAAACTAATAATTTTCAGTTAATTTGACTCAGGCGGCACTTCAAAAAGTTCACAAGTTCCACAGCCAAACACTTGTTCCCCTCTAAAGAATTCGATTACTGGTGTTCCTTAGAGTACTAAGATTTTGGAATAAGAAATAGTGTATTTAGAGTACGATAACAAGAGCAAAGAACTCCAAAATACCAAACCATAAATGATTCAGCAACTTCAGTCTGCTGCTGTCACCGATTAAGCATTTTTCCATAATTAGGACAAGCAAGAGTAATTTCGCATTAAATTGATACTCATATTCCAACTGCTGACCATGAGGAAACACAGTTTAGAAGGTAAAAAATGCGTTCACCAAATGCATTCTTCCATTCAGAACAACATCGTTCTCTGCAGCTAGGAATTTCTGCTGAACAATAACTTCAATACATTTCCACCCAACAGACAACACCAAAACCACTCCAATAAATCTAAGCATGAGACGTTCATCATCAACTTATTGCGGCTCAGTTTCATGAATATCAGAGCAATAACAACTCTAAGCTTGTGAACAGAGAATGAGCTGCTTATTTCATGTTTCTACCCTTTTCACTCTATAGAAAACACAAGTTATCCAATGAAGCCGGGAAACCGTATCACAGAACCCGTCAACTTGTTTCATTTTTTTCTCTCAATCATTCAAGACGAGCTTCATTTAAATAGAAACATTCAGGGCATGGGCCAAAGACTCCAAACAATCAGAAAATGGTCACAAAATAAAACCCTGCTTTCCAGCTAACATTCCTAGTAACTGAATAAACCCTGAAACTCCATTTGTTAAAGCATATTTCACCAAACCCACAAAAGCATCAAAGAGACCCCAAAATTTCCATTTCCAAATGATGTTTGCACTATTTCCAACTCAATTTTTCACATCTATACCACAAAACAAGTCTTCTATTCACACCCCCAAGGGGTTTGGCCAAGTGGTAATGAGATTGGCCCGTACATCTGATTATCAAAAAAACAAAAAAATATCCCCTGCTAAATCGGAAAAATAACTACAAAGCACATAAATAAACAGCATCAAATCAAATCAAACGAACACAAAAATTACTACCTGATCGTTTCACCAAACAAACAACAATAACACTCATATACACTGACAACAGAAATGAAAAAAAACAAACAAACAAACTCACTCTGACGAGATCATAAAAAAACAATACAGAAGGTAGTGCAAAACAGAGATCGCAAGAAAAAATTTGATTGTACCAGCAACAGGGTTTAGAGAGAGAGAGAGAGAGGTTTTACCGGAGAGTGAGGGTTTAGAGAGAGAGAGAGCGGCTAGGGTTTACGCCACTTTCCGATTATAAACCCTGTGGAACCGAAAAATATCTTTTAGGGTTTTATAGCGAGAGTTGGTACTGGGTTTTGTTCCTCTGTGGTCTGGAATTGCCGACTGATTTCATTTCTCCTACGTAAGGGTGCCTTGTATTCCAGTAAAGTGGTTTTTTTCTTCTTTTTTTCATTTATTAGATTTGCATTTATTTTTTGTAAATTACTAATTAGTATCTTGATCAAATAAATCATAAAAGTAAAAAATCATGATTGAAAATTAATTTTTTTAATAAAAAAAAAATACAGTAAGTAAAAAAGACACAAAACCGATAAAGGTTGATTAATTTAGTATCTTCATACAGTAAGTCAACTTTTAATTTTAGCAAAAATTGATTTTATCTTATTTTATCATCTGGAAAAAAAAAAAACTGTCCATAATACGGAAAAGTTGCCTATGATTGGAAGAAAAGTATGTTTGGGTTGAAGGGTATTTTAAACTCAAATGGTCTGGCTCCTAAAAAATACTTTAAAAAGAGTTTCTCCAACTTATTAAATTGTGAAGGGAAAATTTCAAAAAAACAACTGAACTTACACCCCCAATGTCTCATAAACACCTAAACTTTGTTGTATTTCAATTAGACACCTGAACTAATCGGCCGTTATTAAATTGGGCACCTTGTGTCAATTTTCGTCCATTTGCTAATGGAAATTGCGCTGGTGGCATGTTTCAATGCTTACATTGCAAAAAACACGCTGAGGTTCCAATTTTTTTGAGAAAAATCAAAGGGCATATGACAAAAAAACTTGACTTCCTCTTTTTATCCCACTCTCACACACATTTCTTCTCTCTCTCTCTCTCTCTCTCTTCTCTCTCTCTCTCTCTCTCTCTCTCTCTCTCTCAACCAAAGACCCACCATCTAGGTCAATCAGAGAACTCTTGACTACGAAAGAAGACACGGAAGACATTCTTTTGAAAGTTATGAATTGGGTTATTAATGGGTTTTAATGGTAAATGGGTTTTGCTTGGAATCGGCTACTGTATTTTTATTTTTTTTTTGTCAAAAGTTGAGAGATAGTATTCATCAAAGATTCTCATGGGGAAAGATTGGGAGTCCACAGATCGGACACTCCAACGACAACAGGTCACAGAAATACAACGAGAAAGCGTATGATCAAACCAACGGAACACACCGGACAAAATCCGGACAAAAACCGGCCTAAAACCGGACATAACCGGCCTAAAGCCGGACAAAACACAAAAGAAACGAGAAAAAAGATACACTCTCCTTCGTCGCTGAGTAGCCCATCTCTAACCAAACCTCCAACCGGTCACGCGCCTCTACCAGAGGCCTAAGAAGCCGCCAGAACCCGTAAGGTTACAAAGGAGGAGCAGATGAATCGTAACGCCCAACAAGGCTGCGGAACGCCAAGTTCCAACGATTGGCAAACGGAAGGCGGATATGGTGCAGAAGGGGAAGGGGAAACCAGATCTAGAAAGGGGATTAGTCTCTCCCCTCCCGCCGCCCAAAGGGTGTGCAACCCATGGAGGGGGAGGGGAAGGAGGGGCTGCAATGGTGGGGCTGTGAAGAGTTGAGATAGAGAGAGCGGCTCCTAGGGTTTTTTACGACAGGAGAAAGTTGAAGCCCTGTTGGAGAATTGAGTCTCAATCGGCTACTGTATGGTGGTGGTGTTTTTTGTTGATTGTTGGGTTGGGCTTGAGATGGGTGGTAGTGATGTAGAATTTTATTTAGAGAGATATAATTGACAGTTTTAAAGTGCAAGTGGGTGATTGTTCTTTATGTTTATGGAGGAAAATAGAGACATTGGTCAAGATTGGGGGATTGAAAAACCTCCCTCTCGTATTCCATCTCAGATCCGAACGTCCCCTCTACGAGAAGGATATCAACAAGGTTGTCGTCCCCATGAAAGAACTCCTCGACAACACCAAACGGCGACGCATCATCAGTTACCAGGTCCGCATACCGTCGAGCAAATCCAAAGGCACTCTAAAATCCTAATCTCTCTCCTCACTTTCGCCGATTCATTACATCGACCAAATTCTGTCATCGGGACTCAAATTCAGGTGACGAGGAGGACGATTTTGGTCAGCAGCATAGGCAGTGGCGGCGTGATTACTCACCCTGGGATTTTTGAGTAATTTATCAATGGTATTTGGTTGAGGGGCTTGGGAGAGGGGAGAATAATATGTAGCACTTCGCGAGAGAGAGAGAGAAAATAAAAATAGTTGACATCTCAACTTGTATTTTGCCAACTAAGCGTGTATTTTGCCAACTAAGCGTATATTTTGCCACGAGTGCCATTTCAGCGTTCAAACATGCCACGCATGCAATTTTCGTTCGCAAATGGATGCAAATTGGCACCGAGTGCCCAATTTAATAACGGCCGATTAGTTCAGGTGTCTAATTGAAATAAAACAAAGTTTAGGTGTTTATGGGATATTAGGATGTAAGTTCAAGGTTATTTTGAAAATTTTCCAATTGTGAAAGAGATTACTAAAAGTAAAAATATAATTTTCACCATAAACAAACTCAACTTTATTCTCCATGATTTTTCATTTTACATATCTTGTGTGACCTGAAAATAAAATAAATAATTCTGAATACATAAAATTATCAAATAATTGACTTTTTCAACATCCAAAGCGGTAACAGTAATTTTTGATAGTTTCTTTATTCGAAATATTGTTCGGTAAATTGATAAATATGGGTGTTATGGAGTCATATGACAACTTTTTTTAACTTTTTTTTTTGTTAAGAAAACTATTTAAACTTTAGCAACGAAGAAATAGCTGTGAAAATTTGTAATAGACTCGTTCTCTCCTTCACCGGGATCAATACATCAGCTACACTTATTGATACCCATTGTAAACCCGGCCCAGCTGGCCATTGATATATTTCGACTTAAACCTCGTGGCATAAAAAAAAAATATCTCAAAAGTACCATATAACTTGTAGATATTTATTCATTTATGCAATATATTCTTTATAACCACTGATGTCGGACCTCACAATCTCTCCTACTTACCATTTACCACTAAGTGATGCAAGACAAATACTTGTTTAAACACGTCAAACTCCGCAAGCTCATCTTGTGTGGAACCCACTTAACGATGACGCGACTGACCATGGACATATTTATGCTTGAACCACGTGGCTTGAAATTATATATCTCAAACGTAACATTTAACTGGTAAGTTTTTGCTTGTATGTGTCGATCTCGATCTCTATAACCTACCAATGTGGGACTTTAACTCACCTCTGATAAAATAAAAAATAAAAGATCGTCTGCATCTTCTTCATCTCCATTGTCTCAATTAGAAATGAGAGAACCCTCCCATAAGAGTAAGTCCCACATTGATTACTTGCCAAAAAGTGGGCTTCTATATATATAAAAAAAACCCACCGGCTACTGTTAACTTGAGGTTAAGCTTTTGAGACACGTGGTTAGGCTAAAAGCTAGTAGGTCAACGGGGGCGGGTCGTTACAGGTGGTATCAGAGTACAACCCCTGTTTATATGGTGGGGGCACCTCTAAAATATGCAAGAGTCACCTCTTGAATCCCAGAGTTGGAGCAAAGTGTTTTTTTTAGAACTAAGTGCTACACAATGGCCACCAGGGGAAGGTTGTTGGGCGAATGCAACTAGGACGTTGCATCATAAGGTGATGAGATTGTGAGAAGCCTCCCTTGACAGTAAGTCCCACATCGGCTACTTGCCAAAAAGTGAACTTCTATATAAAGAAAACATCCACCAAGTACTGTTAACTTGAGGTTAACTTTTGAGCCACGTGGTTAGGCTAAAAGTTAACAGGTCAGCTGGGGCAGATCGTTACAAGAAAAATGCATATGTATCAAATGTATTTTTTCACAAACAAATAAAATAAATGAAAGCCCAATTTGGATTACATCACTTATAATGAACATTTGATTATCATGCATTTGTACAAGATTTACCACCAGATGTATTAAACATACCATTTTGTACATTTGCATTACTTGACATGTGCCCCTAGTAGTCATATAATGTTTGTTTGCGCGAGTGCGAACGAAAATGCAAAAATACATTTCAAAATTCGTAAAGAGTTAGAGTTGAGCACAATAACAAAGAGTTCTATTGAATAATTATGACTTAACATGTGTCTCGATCTTCATTTGGGCTAGCGTATTTCTGTTTTGGCCTTTCTAACAAAGATAGTTCGAATAAATCATAGGTTAGTAGAAAAGTATATTCGTTCTTCTTTGGTACCGCGATAGGATCAGGGTCTCCTTGTTAGGAACGTAGTCTACTATTTCTCTTTCTAGGATAAAAAGTAAGGGATTTTTCACTTTCCATAGTCGCCATTCCATAATTTTCGGCCATCCCATTGCATATATCCTCCTCTATCAATCCCCCTCTTCTCCCTTATTTGTTTTGATCCTTGATTAGCGGGTGGAGTTGTTGCCCTCGCGCCCCACCCCCGCCTGGTTCCTTGCCTGCCGGCCACCAGTTTTCAACCCCTCGTCGGCCCTATCGCTTGCCTCTTCCAGATTAGCCTCCATACACCGCCATCCACCAGATCTATTACCCACCAACCTTCACTGTCCTCCATCTTCACCTCCATCATAGAACCATCCCCTGCCATCTAATTCAGGGTCTCTTGGTAGATCCGACAAAGGGTTGAACTAAATGGTTTGGCCCCCTCCGATGCAATAAAGCTCTAGATCCGCATGCGGTGGGCCTTGGAGCTTGGTTCTCATCTCGAAGAAGCAACTGGTTTGCTACTCGGTGCATCTCAATCCAACTCAGTGAGGTGGCCCAATGGAGGTTTTTCAAACGGATGAGTTTCTGAGTCCAGATTAGTTGGTTTTTTTAGTTTTATTTGCTTTTGTTTGTTGGTTCGTTTTGTTTACATCTATGTTATATTGTGTAATGGTTTGAGCTGGGTATCCGTTGGGATTCTCTACTGCTAAACATTGATAGGATTCATCATCCCGTCCCGAATGAGTCGGATCTGCTTCGACAAGTATGTTTGCGAGCCGGTGGCCCTTGAAATCCTTACTATGCCGTGCTCACTTCAATTGTTAGTGGTTTTGGTTTCATTCCTATCTATTGATGTAATCACTGCCAGATGGCGTTTCTTGTGAAATGACATGATGACGTGTCCAAAAAAATCATAGGTTTGTAGTTTTTACCATAAAACAAAATAAACTTTTTAAACATACATTTTCTCTAGCGAGTTTCCCAAATGATAAAATCAACATTTGCTAAAATCAATAGTTCTTTGTTTATCCCTTACAATAATCTTTTATTTTAACAAAGATTCTTCCTCAATTTGCTAAAATCTCAATTTTATAAAATCAATGATTGGTTTTAGCAAATGTTGTCAATTTTTTATTAGCAAATGTTGAATTTAGCAGATTTTATCAAATGGAAAACTCATTAAAGAATAACATATTTTACCATTTTAAACGAAGCTTCAAATAGGCATCTCTGTTTCACCTAGATAAATTCAGCAATAACGTTTCGGACAAAGACACTGATCACATATTCGATCACAGATGACTTCTCTGCCACCTGATCATATGAGTCCTATTAACATCGAACGGTTGCAAAGTCATATGTGGTCGGATCTGTGGTCGATTTTTGTGTATTGTACATGTGGGGTGTTCCACTAACCCAATTTGTTTGTTTTTTGTTTTAAATGTTAGAAGACTAAAAAATAAGCTATTTTTTAAAAAAAAAATAGTGAAACGTGTTGACGTTTTTTTTTTGATGTAATGTGAGAGAATGACCTGTCTTGGATATCAGAATAAGTTAGGTTTTTTAAAGTTTAGTGGAATGTGTTGGTTTATTTGGTTTTTTTGAGTTAGCGGAATGAAGTAGTAGCAGTTTTTTTTTGGGGTAAATAATGAAGTTTTTTTTTTTATTTTTAGTGTAAATAATGAAGTTTTTTTTGCTTTAAAATAAATTGGTGTTTTTTTTAGTGGAATGAGGCCTACGTAGTGAATCCAGTTCACCTGGACGGAGTGGAAATGCAACAGTGACACGAACGATAGATATAAATTAATGCTCAATGGGGTGGTGCCACGTGGAGATGCAGCTGTTATTAGCAGGGAACCAAGCCCCATGTGCTTTAGGCAAATGGCTTCCCGTAGTAAAATTCTCCAGTGCAGTCGATTCTCACGCGCACTAGAGAGGCGCGTGTCGAAGCCTCAAAATACCCCCGAACATTAATAGAAGGAAAAAATGGAACGGAAAAAAAAGAGATACGTGAGAAAATAAGGATCTTATCCAAACGACGCCGCAATTTGACGCATTCACGTAAATAGATTTGCCCGTAATAAATTCACGTGAAAAACGTAATACTTCCCCTCCTATTCATAAAGAACGTCCATTTTTATTATCCATACATTTATGGAAATGCTAACGGGTGCACTATTACACCCGTTAAGAGTACAAAAAAGTAAGTACAATTTAAAAGTACACTTGTACTTTAAAGTACATATTTAAGTGTATTTTAACGTACAAGTGTACTTTTTGTACAATGGGGACCCACAAAAGTGTACTTTTTGTACCCTTAACGGGTGCACTATAACAACCGTTAGCATAACCCTTACATAAATTATTTTAAAATTTTAGTTTAGAATATTTTTTGTATACATTAGAGATCTTATTTGATAAATATTACTTGGACCCTTCTCTCCAATCATTATTATCATTTTTCTCTCCAATTATTACACCTTCTCTAATTATTATTTTTTCTAAAAACTCATCCAAACACTATCTCAAAAATATTTCTCAAAATATTCTTCTCAAAACTCTCAACCAAACAAAGCGAGTTTTCTTTAACAAAATTAGATAATAAAAGGGTCCACAAAGTACTTATCCTTATCAATTCCCTCACATGACCCAAAAACTTGAAAAATTATTCAGTGTGCTCATGGACACCGCTACTTAGTGCCCCAAATTCCACCATATCCTGATGTGAGGTTCAAGATCAAATGTGTACCTATATCAGGCCCCGTTCCAATAAGCTTGTTTTTTTTTTTAATGACTTTTTTGGTGATTTAGTGGATGCATGCAAGGAGAACTTGTCTCGAAAAGCGTGAAAAACAGAAATGCCCAAAGAGCCAAGTTAGCCACGAGTAAGGACTTGCGTCACCACGAGTTGGGATAATAAACGAGTTGGACGAGCCGAGCAATTACTTGTTGAAGCTTGGTTTGGAAAAATTTAACAAGCTTCAAAAATTCAAACTTAGCTTATTTCTTAAACAATCTGATTTTGAAAAGGCTTTAATTGAGCCGAGAAAATAAGGCGATATTGAGTAACTTGAATTTTGTGATAATATAACAAATGAGCTGAGAAGTAACTTGTGAGAGCTTCATTTGTTTATCAAGCTAAAAAAAAATTATTCAAGTTTGATTTGAAGACATTATGAATAATCATGAACGAGCTTTAAACAAACGAATACAAACTCGAACTCGAATAGTTTGGTTCGTTTATCAACCCAAACCATAGGCGTGCCCCCATTTCTGATATCTACCCTTTTGACTTTTTACCAAAAACTCTAAAAAGCACCAAAAGTTTCTCCTCTCATAGAAGTTCTAAAAATTCATAAGACGCAATCAGAGAAACACATGTTTATTTTTATCTACAATTTAAAAGCAAAAATAATACGTAATAGAAAACACTATAGCAAACAAGCGGCGCGTGAGACATACTTTTACGTAGGACTAACATTTTCTCTCTCCAGAATTTTCTCACATAAAACTCTCTCTCTCTCTCTCTCTCTCTCTCTCACACATTCGCGTGTAACTTCCGAACAAAAACCTACTGCGAGGATCAGAACACCCATTTTGCAGAAACACACTCACATCCAGATAGAGAGAGAAACTGAAAACAACTCTAGAGAGAGAACTAGAGAGAGAGACAGAGAGAGAGAAACTGTGGTTCTTGCCTTCTTCGTTTCGATTATTTGGATCTTGTCCCTCCTACAATGCTCAATTTGTAGCGGACAAGGTAAAGAATTGACCCCATTCACTTGATTCAACCCTCTATCCATATCTTTCTACATCTATATCTATCTATACTATAAATACGCATATATACACGAATATCTGCACAATTACTTTTGTCCGCTATTGAACACCCTTATTCGAAAATCGAGCTTTCAAAGCATTTTGATTTCGCTTTTGACAAAAGGGATTGTTTGCTGAAAAAAAAGTACTAGATTCTTCGTCGCTTTTATGCGGTTGAATTTGATTGGTTTTCAAGTTTTAGAACGAGGGTTTTCTTTTTCTTTTTCTTCTTCTTTATCTTGTTACTGAAGAGACGTGCTTGGCTTGGATTTCTAGGGTTTCATCGCGTGAATACTTACCCGGGAAGGCTTTGAATTTTGCAGTTTTGGAGTAATTAGGGCTTCGATCAGGGCATTGATTGTCCATTGAGGAGGTGAACTATGGTGTTTTGAGGGTTTGGTTGAAGTGTACTTTGGTAGTTCTAGGGTTTCATATTTGTAGGAAGGCTTCAAATTTCTCAATCTTGGAGTGCTTTAAGGTTTTGATCAGGGCACTGATTGTCTTTTAAGGGAGTGAAACTGTGGTGTATCGAGGGTTTCTCATTTGTGGGAAGGCTTAAAATTTCTCAAATTCAGATTACTTAAGGTTTTGATCAGGCACTAAGTCTGATTTGGGGAGGTGAAAAACAGTGTATCGAGGGGCTTGATCAAAGTGTACTCTGGGGTTTCTAGGGTTTCATTGGATTTTGCAATTTTGGAATGTTTGCGGTTTTGACCAGGGCACTGAGTTTGATTGAGGAAGTGTACAGAGCTTCATTGAGGGTTTGATTCGAGTTTACAATGTACACGGTCTTTGATCTTTCTAGGAATCGGCGGGGAAGCGTATTGGGTAGATGCAGTGTTTTGTGGTTCACTATTCAAACTGCATAAGAAACATGGTGCAAGTGGTTGTTTTGGTCATGGAAGAGGATTGCACTTTATAGGTTGAAAATCTTGTTTGTGGGCTCACTGTTCTGGGCTTGAGCCCTTTCAGATTGGTTGATCCTCCACGGGGAATGATTTTGGTATTAGATTCTGGTCACAAGGTGGGTTTGATTATTCTGTGCTGGTTAGTCAGGAAAGGCAGCAGATCGTGCTATAGCTGACCGTTCCGGTTAACCTAGTTTGAGCTGAATCTGTTTCCATTCAGTTCGTTTTTGTATTGTGATTTTGCATCTGGAGTTCGCTTAGGTTGTCTCACTACTTACTATAGCAGTTTGGATTGGTAGCTGTTTTAGTAAGTCTCAACTCTGAAGTGAAACCTGTCCAGTGTTTTTCATCTTACATCTGGAGTTTTTATAGCTGGTGGTACTATAATCTGATAGCAATTTCTATTCAGCAGTTGCTGTTGTAACATTTAACCACAAATTATTGGAATCCCTTCTGCGTTCAAAGCTGAAGTTAACTGGAATTTGGTGGGTTTCAAATTTTGTTTGCGCTGGTGGTACAAAAGTCGATGAAGTAATATTAAAGCTGGAAATGAATGTGGGGACATGGTGCATGGACAGGAGCATAGTTTCTGGTTCGTTTCCTTTTCGAAACAGCTCTGCTGGAAAGTAACTGAAGCATTTCTGGTTCTGTGTGGTTACCAATTTGCTCATTTTAGTATACTGTGCAATGTCTCGCTGCTTCCCATTTCCACCACCTGGCTATGAAAAGAAGGCTAGATTGGACGAAGATGACTCACTAAATAAGGTTAGTCTGTTCATAATCTTCCTACTTTTACCTTCAACTGTTTCTTCTATTCAGTGTGGTTCGGGGAAATTGTGCCACAGACCACATATATGCTAATTTGATCTACCCTGCCACGGGACTGGGAAATCATTATTCTTTTGCTTTCATAACTCATAAGCGAATCTGCTCAGCTGAAAAATGGGATAACTTGATTACCTCTTACACTTTATAATGTTGGCATGTGTTTGTTGTTTTGTTCGTTATCTCTCTGGATCTGTTGGACATTTGTTTTTGATAACTCATGGTTTCTGGATTAGCCTATGCGCACCTTGGATCTACTGGACTTTATAACATAGAATCCAATTTGTTGTGCTTAACCGATTTAGTTAGTTGATGAACTTTAGATCCTAAATGATTAGTGTTATATCTTTCTGTTACCCTATTATAAAAAAGTAGCCCTTTCTGTTACCCTATTAGCTCAAAAGTAGCCCTAGCTATGTTACTCCTAGAAGTTTTAGGCATATTTAATTTTTATCTTCCTTCTAACAAATTTCTGTCCTCATGAATGGGAATTTTCTCTACATTAGTGATCCAAAATGACTAAGTCATGTTACTTCTCTTTAGTTTTGGTTTTTCTCTATTTTCACTTCTCCAATATGCCTAATGGATTTGTGTGGTGTTAAAACTAAAGAAGTTTGTTGCAGATAGTTTCCACTTCTCCGCACTTGGTTAGTACCAAAGCTTTTGATATTAATCTATTTCACATGGAAATAGAATTGGATGGGTAAATGTATCCTTATTTGCAAAGAAACTAGAAGGTGCATAATGAAAAATAGGCAAGTCAAACCACAAAGAGATGGTTTAGGGAACCAATATAGATTTGACATTTTGACTTCCGAGTGTTGTTGAGGTAATAGCTATGAACTATTAGAGTGTTTATTAGAAACCTAGATTGAGGAGACTGTGAAAGAGCTGAGCTATGGATTCCATAAGCCATGTATCCTATTCTCAAGTTTTTCCTTGTGTGTATAATAACAATTTTAGGGGATTTTGTTTATCGGCTCATCGCAGACCTTGATATTGAAGAATGTTTCTTATTGGGTTTTTGTTTCAACAAAATATTGCAAGGAACATATTGGAAGTGTAGGATACGTTAAAGGGACATACATTATACGCTTTGAACCCGGTACCAACGGGTATCATTCCCCCAGATCAACATGCTCTTTGAGGCCTTCAACCAATCAATACGACTTTGACTATCATCTTGGAAGTAATTTGTTTTTTTCTATCCAAAGATATTACCAGATGGAGTATGGAATAGAATGAAGTGCCTGAAATGGAAACGTATGTAGTTATCTGAATAACAGGAAAAATTAATGGACCCTGCAAGGAATCTGTGTTGTGGCCTAAATGTATGAAATTGGTAAAGGTAATCCGTTGGAACTATTATGTATTGGTCTCAGAATATCCTCTAGTTGTTGAAATTTTCTCTCAGTTGTTTTTTTTTTTTTTATCGGATTTCTCTCTCAGTTGTTGGTTCAGGTTCTTAAATCATATCCAACCATTAAAGAATTTTCTCGTTGGCATCTTTTTGTACATAACACATTTTCTTTAGTTGTAAACTGGGGAATGCCCGTGCCTAAAGGCACGGCACGACGCAATTTGACCTCAACCTAATTAACTACCGTTCTTCTATTTACCACTATAAAACATTTTGTTAATAAGAACATAAGGAGTTGAAAATACGTGTACATGCTCAAAATGCCTCTCCCCCTCAAGGGAGTTGAACACATTTTGCTTTCCACCTGTAAATCAAATATGTAAAGCCATGCATCACTATCATGTTACACACACTGTCGTAATCAACACCATTTTGTTATATAGAATGTTGTTCTCTTTTGGCCTTCAATTGGGTTCCGTAGATGCACTCTGGGTAGTGAAGGAGGAGGACAAGAGGAGTGAAAGACATTCGTAATATGGAAAAAGAGAGTGGAAGAAAGAAGTTGCTGCTACTTTAAATTGGAAAGTAGTCCCAACTGAAATGAGCGGTGGACGAATATTGTGTTCTCCCATATTGAGGAACTATACAGCTTCGTTTGTCTTGATATTTATTTGTAGTAGCCAATACTTGGGTTCGTAGCCTGTATGAGGTCATTGAACTAGGCTTTCTTTCCTCTTGCATGTGCATTCTGTCTGATCTTCATGTGTGGCATTCTTGGTTCCTACTTATATGTCAAGAGATTATAAAAAACTATGGAGAAAGTTACAAAACCTGTTGTGAGCTAGTGTATATTATTTCCAACTGTTTCTCTAGTGTTCTGTATCTACTGCAGAATTTGAAGATCATTAGTTTCCTTCTACATTTGTGACATATTTAGGATGGCCTTCTGCGGCGTTGTAATGAAGATCTTGAAATTGTTGATGACTGTTGACTACTGGGAATTTGGAGTAGAAAGATTGCATTCATCAGTCAGTTAGGGGAAGCATGAAATATTTTGGAGACTGATCTTGTAGTCTTTCTTGTGGGAATATGACAGTCTAAAAAATGTTAAGTATGTAGGACCCGAAAAGAAAACCAACTTCATTTTTTGCGGATCCTAAAGGGTCTTTGAGAAAGATGCACAGAAAGGAAGTTTGTTGTCCGGAACATTGAGAAGCCAACCATGTTCTGTCTATATGTGGATGTCTATTCCGATGTGTTATGTATCAGTTGAGAGATGTTTAGCATAAGGATATTTGTAAGTGCTTTTAAGAGCTCATAAATTGTCAGCATTACCCTGTGACATCCCAAAAAATGGCAATTTACTAAGTTGATATCCCAAAGACAGCGGATAATGTGTACAATATCTTCACTTTTAATTGATGGCTTAATGTTCTTGCCTAGTGGGTTAGGTTATTCTCCCCTTCAGCCTAATGCACTACTGATTGAATTTTCAAGATAGCCTATATCATGCTTGCTTTTTGGAGTGTTGGATAATAGGCAATAGCATATGTAGGAGATGTTGTCTTCTACTAATTACGTACTTAAGTACAGACTGTTCTTTTATGTGTTCCTTGCACCACTAAATTTGAGCAATAAACCCCTCTCGGTGTGCTTCTTCGACTTTGCTCAGCAAAATGGCTATTGCTGACCAAACATGTGCAAGTATGTCTTCATTAACTTGGCAGTGAGGTTCGATCACAGGAAAAACTCTCATTACAACCTGTGAGGTGGTAGTACATAATTGTGGGACAAGCTCTAAGCCTCTAGCACTCCTTTGCACGATTATCTTATTATTCATTTTTCGGAATGATTAGTCTTGTTATTTATTGAAAGTGCAGCACTTTGTAGTTTGTGTGAATACGAGTGTTGGTCATTTGAATCCTTTGTTGCGAGTCTGCTCTATTGGTTTTAATCATATTCTGGATGGGTATTGTATAATTTTGTAGTTGGATGCCCACTAAACCCCTCTTAACATAATCTTCAGGACAAGCAAAGAGAGAAGAAGCCTAAGAAGGAAAAGAAGGACAGGGAGAAAAGAGAAGATAAAGAGAGAAAGGAGAAGGATAGAAGTGATGGAAAACATAGAGACAAGAAAGACAAGAAAGAAAAAGACAAGGAGAAAAAGAAGGAGAAGGAGAAGGAGAAGGAGAGGGATAAAGATAAAGACAGAAAGACCCCCTCCGAGGACAAGAGGTTTGCGGTTCAATCTGATGGTAACAGCAGGGAGAAGGTCAATCAAAAACAGAATGAGAGAGATAGAGATAGAGATAAAGATAAAGATAAAGATAAAGATAAAGATAAAAAAAACAGTATCTCAGATGAAAAGAAACAGGTCTTGCAGTTTCAGGGTAACAATGGAGACAAGCCTATTCGCAATAGTCTTTTTGCTGAGGGAACTGGAGATTTCAAATTTGTGCAGGAGTTGTGCAGGAGGATTAGAGAGGAAGAAGGAGGAGCGGGGAGCCAGTTGGTTGATAGACTTCCATTCACAAGTGATGGGCGGCAATTTGTGGTCAAAGATGCAAAAAATCTGGCTGGAGGGAAGGAAAAGAACAATGAGAAAGGAGTTGATAATAGAACGATTGCTGGGGTTGATGCAAGATGTAGTGGTAGTGCAGTTGTCCAGAACCTTGTTGGATTGGTCCAAAACAGAGTTGAAGGCCTGCCAAGACTGTTGGAAAAACAAATTGAGCGACGGGTGGAAGAGAAAGAGAAATCAAAAGAGAGGGAAGGTGGTGACAAACGTGGGGATAAACGCAAGGACAAAGACAAGGAGAAAAAAAGCCATGGGAAGGACAAAGAGAGTGAAAAAGAGAAGAAAAAGGAGGAGAAAGTGAGGGAGAAAACTGAACATAAGACTAAAGATGGGGCTAAATTGCAAGATAGCAAGAAGAATGAACAACTTGGTGCTTTGAATGTTAGAAATCCACACGGTACCAAGGATGGTGACAGGAATTCTGCTACTGAGGGAATACTCAAGAAAAGGAAGGACCTCGAAGCAAATGGATTTTTGCATGGTGAGGTTTTAATGAGCTGTTTTGAACTACATATTAGCTAGTTCGCTTTTTTCAGGACCAGGGTCGTGATGAAAGTTTATGAACCAGCCTTTGTGATCTTTTCCATTATTCCTCTGTGATTACCCTTCTTATCTGACTAATGTTACTTCACATTTCCGAACTGCCTTGCAGCCACTGATGCTAGGCCTAATAAAATGCCACGGCCCAGTCCTCATCATTCGACAGAGAATGGAAGAAAATTGGAACCTTGCGATACTGACATACAGTTTACTTCTGACGGTGAGTTTTTAATGGACTTTAATGGCTATTACACTTTTAATTTATTTGTGTGGAAGCATCTTGGGCACTTATATTTTGAAATAGCGGTGAAGGTGGTACTGAGTTTTTTGCCCGAGTGCCAGATCCACCTGTACTCATGGCATTTGTGAGATTCCTCCTTATCTTGGAAAGCTATTATGTTGAACTTGGTTGCAAATGATAGGACGCAGTATGTTGTTTGCCATTTGAATAAAAAGAAAAAGATGATAGGCTGCATTACGTTTGTGATGTAGGAAAAGATTTGAGGAATTCTCACATTAGGAAAAGCTTTTGTAGCAATAATTTGTGCTGCCTGTTTTTTTGTAACCTTTCTATTGATTTCTAGTTTCCGGATTTGAGTTCAAGTCAAATCTGCTATTTTTGGTAGACTTATAGTTTCCTTTCTTAGTTTTATTGATAGGTAAGGATTTAGTTAGCATCATACTAGGACTAGGACTTCTCCTTTTAACAAAGTGATTACTCATACACGTCAATAGGTTTTGAGAGTTCTGCTGATTTTCCCTCGAGGATCTTATGTAGTATTCCAATTTTTGGGTCTTGAATAAACGAAGAGATTTGTATAGGATTCTTGAAGCTAGTTTCTCTCCCTTTTCCTTTTTGCTTTTCTTTCCCCTTTGCAATTCCAACAACCCTACGAGGTGTTAATACACTTTTCCAAACATGTTCAACCGTGATCGCCCTTCTTCTAACTAGTATTACTGCCTTGTTCAAATTGCCTTACAGGCACTGATGTGAGGCCCATAAAATTGCCAAGGCCCAGTCCTCATCCATCGGTAGAAAATGGAAGGAAATTGGAACCTTGCCAAACTCCCATCCTTCTGACTTCTGGTAGGCAGGGCCCACTGAGTAATCTTAAGTTGAATAACAAGGAGCTCAAGGTAAACGGTGTGATAGAGCCTCAGCCATTGCCTATCTCCTCAAAAAAGTCCCCATCTCCTAGTACTAAAGCTGAGAAAATTGCTGAAGCTTCGACAAAGCCTCCCCATCCTGATTCCAAGTATCTGAGCCGGGTACTTTCAGTTCCCAAAATGGAGGAATGGTCTGATTTCGATGACCAGGAATGGCTCTCTAGCAGCAAAGATTGTTCGGCTGAGAAGAAGCCCAAGGTGGGGTCTGCCGAGAGCCCAATGGTATGGGCTGACGCTCTGCAGATAGAATCAGCTGATATTTGTGCTCTGCCGTATGTTATTCCTTACTGATGGGTTTTCAACCTTATACGACTTGATGAGGCGAAGACCTATACTTGGTGAATAGTCTGAATGCATCCACCTCTTGAGAGATGATTTCCAGCTTTATAACTCTGCCGTATGGTATTGCTCTGATGGGTCTTTAAGCAGAAATGACTGGATGAGGTGAGGTCTTCAGAATATCAATGTTTGGGGAATGTTGGAAGCATCCATCTCTTGAGAGATAAATTTTCCGGTTTAGCCCACTACCTCATGGTATTCATTGCGGACGGTTATTAACCTTGAATGACGCGATGTGGTCAATTGGCGATATCTTCCAAGGACGAAAACTTGGTGACTATTGAAAGCATGCAGTTCGTGGGAGGATAAGTTTCAGTTTTGGTTTTCTGGTTTATTTCCTCCATATTTGATTGAGCAGATAGGTAGGTAAACCGGGAATGGCTTGATTAGTTCCTCTTTGCAGAAGACCAAAACTTGGTGAATCTCGGAAGCATCTACCTTTTGAGAGATGATTTTCTGGTTTTATATATCTGACATACGTTATTTATTATGGTGGGTATTTGACCGGGAATGACGTGCTGAGATGAGCTCTTCCGAAGACCAAACTTGGTGAATATAATCGGCATCCAGCTTTTACGGGATGACTTTCTGGTTTTATTGTTACATTCTTTTGGTCATACACGCTCTGTGAAAGAAATCTGTCCCATAATCGTTGTTGCTCTCCGGTGGGTTGCCATCAGTGTGGACGGTTTGCATTGAAGAACTGGTTCATTTGGAATGGGAAAATTTTCCATGAGGTTCCAAAGGCGACGTAGGAGACCTGCCGGAAAAAACAGTGGGCTGCGTTTGTGGAATTCAGTTTACTTTTATGTGATTATAAACCTGAGATGCTCTTATTCTAGTCGAAGTTGTAGAAAAAAACTAGATGTGGTCTTTGCAACTCCACCACAATTTTGATTTGTAACATAGAACACTCTTATTTACAATAAATGTAAGAGGAGAAAGAAAAGAGGTAGTAGTCTAAATTCTATTGTTTGACATCAGATGTATTAGTGTTGTTCATATTTCCATTCTGTCTTCTGTTTACATTTTTTTCTTTTTAAAATTTGTTGTGTAGAATCTTGGAGAAATGTAGAATTTGGAGAAATATTTCAGTGCCGCGTGGGCGCCGGGTGGTGCCCGTAGGCACATCTGGGCCGTCCATCTGTCTTTTGGTTGGCCTAGATCTGTTCGGTAAATTTACCCTTCAAAATTACAAAAATGCCACCGAACAACCCCAATAGATCTGGGCCGATTTCCGAAAAAAATAGATCTGGGCCGTCCAAAACACGGATGGACAGCTCAGATGAGCCGACAAGCACAACGTGCCCTTGCCACCTGGCACTGAATCTTTTATTTTTCTAGAATCTTGGTTCCTCTCACATACTTGTGGGTCCTTTTTTTGTGTGTTTGGAAATGGATCTTCGGTTGTTAATTTGGATTTGGACTAGCTGGGACAGTCCAAATATGGATTGCCCATTTGCTGCAATTAATAGTTTGAATTTGTTCAAAAACTCTTTCCAGTAAGAGTAAGAGTTTCTGAACAAGTCCGAATCATTGATTATAAAAATGTATGATCCAATTTGGACTATCCCGTGGCAAAGAACTTGTTGGTGATTTGTACATGTTGTATCCGGTAATATGAGAATGATCCCAGAACAGCTAAAATGTCAATTCATATCTCACATGTATATAAAATTCCTTGTGCTTGTATTTCAACCATTCATTCTTTTCAAATAATTTTGTCCAAACAACAAAACAAGTAATTTATTAAATAAAACTTCATTACAAAAAATAAAAAAAACATAATAATATGTTCGGACCATCTTTTTGTTTTTTTTTTTTTTTGCCGAAATTCTATTAGGATGAATAAGAGAAAAAAATATCAGAGCTATACAAATGGAAGAAAACTCAGAAGGGGGATCGACAACCTGACCCAATAGAATAGCTCCATTACACGTAGAGGTAGCCACCCAGTGGGCGGCTCTATTACAAAGTCTAGGGGTCCACGAAAAAGAGAATTTCAACACTAAAGCAGTGTCTTAATGTAGTAACACTGAATTGTCTATTTTGTCTGTACTATTTTGTTGAATTGCAAGTCATTGAATATTGGAATCCGGAAATGCAAGGAATACCGACCATTCCTATACCGACAACGTACCGATTGGCGTCGGGGACCCCGTTGTGGGTTCTAAAACGATCAATCCGAACCATTCATCCATCTCAAAATCAAATTTCGAGTGGGCCCTTGCGGGAATCGAAGCAATCAAACGGCCCTATGAGCTCGATCCAAAATCACTCCATTTCATTCAAAAAACAAATTGATCGTTTGGGACCCACAACGGGTCCTGACGCCGGTCGGTACCAATAGAACAGTTGATTTGATCATATGAAGATCCCAGTCTCTCTCAAATTTATTCAATTTTTTGGCTGTCTTTATTCAATTTATTATTATTATTATTATTATTTATTTATTTATTTATTTATTTTTTTGCGTTTGTTAATTTTGCGTTCTCATGTTTTTTAATTCATATCGACGTGAGGAATCGGGAAAACAAAAAATATAAAAATTATCCAAATTTTTTTGGAAAATATCCTATCAAAAGCCAGCTTAGGCAGGGACGGATGTACATAGGGGCTGGGGTGGGCCCTGGCCCCCCGCACTTCCTTAAAAACAAAAAAATATTATAAATATTAAAGTCGGCAAGGTTTAAACCAATGGCTGTCTATGACTCAGTGGTTAAGTGCCCCAGCCGACTTTAAACCTTTAAAGTCGGCAAGGTTTAAAGGTTTGCAATTTTTTTTACTAAATAGAGAGAAACTTGACACCTTTGAACATTAAATTTTTTCTCAAAGTTTAGCATTTTTACTGCATGTTTCTTTACGGACCTCTCTCTCTCTCTCTCTCTCTAGGTTTGCAATCTTTTTTTTTCTACTACATGGAGAGAAACTTGGCACCTTTGAACATTAAATTTTTTCTCAAAGTTTAGCATTTTTACTACATGTTTCTCAAAGTTTAGCATTTCTCTCTCTCTCTCTCTAAAGGTTTGCAATTTTTTTTTTACTAAATAGAGAGATTTCTCTTTGGCTCCGGCATCCATGAAACTTGTCAATTTATGTATTTTTGTGGGTGTTTGCCCAGGGAAAATGTAGAAAGTAGCGACTGATGGAGCTAATGGTCAATTTTATTTTGTGACGGTGCTAACATAGAGAGGGGAAAATAGGTGCCACCCGGACTTTTGAATTTACGGGTAAACAAAAAAAAAAATCTAATACATGTACAAAAAATGAAAAAATTGCAATTTAGAACATTGTCCGTTGGGATCAAGAAAACATTATTATCATAATGTCTTGTATTTGAATACCATAAGAAAGTTGGAGGAAGTCTTGATTTATTTTTCACAAAAAAAACCCATAACAAAACCTAATTATATGTAATTATATGACTTCCTAGTAATTTTTTTCCCCATATTTTCTCGTACAAAATTGCTCAGCTAATTTGGCAATTCTAACCTCATCGGAAGCATCGGCGGAGCTATCAAATGCCTATGGCTAATGGCCCCCCCGGCATGGAAATTCTGGCTCCGCCACTGAGCTTAGGTCAGTTCAATTAACTTAAAGGTGACTTTAGGTTGGATATTTCCTAAAAAATTTAGGTAATTCTCATAGTTTTTTATTTTTTTTGATTCCTCACATCGAGACGAATGAAAAGACGTAAACCGAGACGAATGAAAAAACATAAAAAATTTGACGCAAAACTAACAAACGCGAAAAAATTAAGTAAAAGGCAAATAAAAAATATTTAAGCTAGTTGTAATGAAACAACCCGACATGACCGTTCAGCCATCACAGGTATGGGGAAGCCACCATGTGAATAAAGTACAACTATTCATTTCACATTGAATGCAAGAATTAAGTGCAAAAAACTACCCACTGGCCACTGTATTATATAGTATATCTTACACTTATTGAAACCCCATTTAAATCTCCCACCGCCCATGATAGTAATACAAGGGTACCCAAAATCCCACCCCTCATAAATTTTGGATGTGACCTATTCGTCGCAAATAGGGACGGAGCCAAGATTTTTGTGTAATGGGGGCGGACAATATATGTGGAGGAGGAGCGGGGTGTTATAATTTGATGATATATGGTTTTTTTCAATGTAATAGTAGGATTTTTTCAAATTGTAACAGGGGCGACAACCCCTATTAGCCATCCCGGCTCCATCCTTGATAGCAATCTACACCAAACACCCACCTTCTGCAGTTTACTAGGACATGTGGAGCATTAAAGCCAACTTTCAACCCATTAGAGTAAAGATTTTGTGGCAAGTTTTCAGGTAATAAGTTAGTGGGTGTTTGCAAGCCTTGTTTTTTTACTTTTGCATTTTGTTTTTTATATTTTCGGAATGTATTATGAATCTGTAGAGTATCAATAGAAATATGCAGAACACATTTTATAGTAGAAGTAGTATTTGAGAGCTAGATACAAAAAATATTATGTAAATTTTTAATATTGTAAAGTAATAAAAATGGAAAAAGTGAAAAACGAAAACTCAAAATAAATTTCCGCCTAATTATGGCTTTTGCTCTCTTTATACCAAAAATAGAAAAGTCATTTTGTTGGAACAACTAGAAATAAAAAACCAAAAAACAGTTTATGCTTTTTTGTCAAAGCAGGCTTTAATGACTTATCCAAACATTCCGATATATATAGAGAGAAGAGTACTAACCAGCTTTAATTTAGGATAAAATTTTGTGTGGTGGACCAGTGCCACCACGTGGTACCCGTCGACGCATCTGAGCCGTCCAAAGTCCAAACATTTGGGAGCAAATTTATTCTAACAAATCTGAGCCGTCAAAAAATTAACTTGGACGGCTCAAATTTGCCCCAATTTTTTTTAAAAAAACCATCTTTAAATCTAGGCTGTCCAAAACACGTTGCGGTACCGATTCGGCATACAAAATTTTCTCCTGATTTACACTACCCTTGTTGCATCTCCATCCTATATAATATGAGCCCTATCAGAGTATTCACCAAGGACTTGTCTGAACTCCCACCCAAAACCAGCTCTCTCACTCTCAAGCCACCATGGTATCCCCCAAAGAAGAAACCCTAATCTACAACATAAAAATCTCCTCCGTCGGACCGGGCCAGGTCACCGGAGAACATGTGACCCACGACCCGACAAACATGGACCTAGCCATGAAGCTCCACTACCTCAAAACAGTCTACTATTTCAGGAGCCAAGCCATTGATGGGCTGACCACAATGGACTTGAAGGAGGCCATTTTCACTTGGCTCAACCAGTTTTACCCTACCTGTGGCCGGTTCCGTCGGGCCGAGTCGGGCCGGGCCTACATCAAGTGCAATGACTGTGGGGCCAGGTTCATTGAGGCCCTGTGTGGAAAAAGCCTTGATGAGTGGATGGAGATGATGGTGGAGGAGGAGGGGGTTTCCATTGAGAGGCTGCTTGTTCCTAAGCAAGTTATTGGGCCTGAGTTGCATTTCTCTCCACTTTTTCTTTTGCAGGTACATATATATGTATACATTCTTTTTTTCCCCCTACATATTATAGTTCGTTAGCACGCTCGTATGTCACTAGAGTTAGATTGCTAAAGAAGGTCAACGTCAATGTCGTTCGATTGACTTGAACTTAAAGACTGACTAAGCTCGTCTTTGGTTGGATATTTCTAAAAAAATTTGAATAATTGTCATAATTTTATCTTTTCGTATTCCTCATGTCGAGACGAATCAAACGGCTCGAAAAATTTAACGCAAAGCTAACAGACGTGAAAAAAATGAATAAAGACAAACCAAAAAGTACTTATTCTTAGTGGACCATTGATTTTATAGGATTAGACATCCCATGGGCAAGATAAATAGTTGGAAATTATTTATGGTGAAACAATTTTATACTGTATTTATGTTTTGTGTCCGTTCTGCTTGTGGTTTTCTTTATTTCTTCTGTGTTTAAATCTAAACATTATTTTTTTTTATTTTTTTATTCAAAGCGATATAGGATACTAGGTATCCATGGTTATTTATTTATTTATCCATGTTTTTTTAAAAATTACTCCAAATTTTGATAACCATCTCTGATATTGAATTTGATTATGAAAAAGTGGAGAGCCAATTTTTGTTCAGTTATTCATGTATAATCGGGCCCATGAAACAAGGTAAAAGCCATGTTTGATTATTGAAGTCGAGAGCGGATCCGCTGTCCCAATTTTCGTGTCCCAACTTCCTGTCCCATCCATCCGAGCCGTCTATCCGAGCAATCAACGGCTCGGATTCCATCTCACCCCAAACAAATCTGAGCCATCCATATTCATTTGAGAATCTGAGCCGTTGATTGCTCGGATGGACGGCTCGGATGGACGGGACAGGGAGTTGGGAAACGGAGATTGGGACAGCGGATCCGCTACCATTGAAGTCAAGCAAGCCGTGCCCGAGCACCACCTGACCGTCCAAACTTTTGGATGGTCCAAATTTCTTCTTTCTCTCTCCTCTCTCTATCTCTCCTCTTTTTCTCTTTAAATTCGATACCGTCCAATAGTGTTTTTGACATAAAAATGGGTGCACCCAAAAATTGTTCATGTGCTTTGGCATGGCTTGTCTTGCGTTTGACTACAAGCTACTAGCTTTTATCTTTAGCCAAAAATTGTTCATGTGTTTTGGCATGGCATGGATTTGTACATCGGACGATTTTGAACACAATGTGTTCATTTCTGTACACATAACACATGGTCGACCGAAGGGCGGGTGAGCCCGGACAATTACCCTACCCACGTTTCATATTTTTACTATATATCGTAGGTTTTTATGCCAAAACATTAAAATCATTTTTATGCCAAAACATTAAAATCATACGCCCGCCAATATCATTTTGAACATCTCAACACCGCCCAACTAATTGTTTTGAGAAAGATAATGTTTTTATTAGCAATACTTCGATTGATTATATGTCTGGTAGTATTTTTGTAACTTTTATTGGCAAAATTTATATTGCCTTTTGTATGTGGTGAATTTTTTAGTTCATTCACGTACCCAATTTTAAAATCCAGCGTCAACCTACTGTAATAAATCTCTTGCAGTCAGTAAAGCCGGTAAGGAAAATTAATGGTGACATTTATGATTTCCGTTGCACCCAAAAAAATATGGTGACATTTATGACCTCAACTACAATGGTGATATTTTTAGACTACCATCAATCTTCCCCCTTTTTTTTTTTAATCCCTTACGTGTCCGGACAAGCTTACGTTTAACTTGGAAATCTCCTCTCTGTTCCGTTCCAAGAAAGATAGTATTTCACACCGGAAACACGCAAAGCCCAATTTTTGTTTTAAAAAAAAGTTTTGCTGCAACCACGCACAATTGCATTTGCCGGAATTTTTCACATGAGGTGGGTCAAACACGTGAATACTAGTGAGATCTATCAATCATTTGTCACTGCACATTCCTGTGAGGTCCATATAATTAGTACCGGCTCCACGTAAATGTGTGGGGAATAAATTTTTGGTTTTATTACGGGCCGGTACAAAAAATAAATATTTATTACCACTAACTCCAATCATTTTTTTTTAATTACCACTAACTCCATTAAGACCAATCACTCTTTTTTGGGTTTAGGCACTTAGGGTGCACTTTCCTATTATATGATTTTAGTGGTTTAGGCACTTTCATAGGGTACCCTAGAATTTTAGGCACTTTCATAGGGTACCCTAGGGTTTAGGTTTAAGCACTTTCAGAGGGTACCTTGGGGTTTATGGTGCACTTTTCTATTATAGGGTTTTTAGTGGTTTATGCACTTTCATAGGGTACCCTATGATTTTAGGCACTTTCATAGGGTACCCTAGGGTTTAGGTTTAGGTACTTTCAGAGGGTACCTTGGGGTTTAGGTGGGGTGGGTAGAGAGAGAGACAGGTCAACGAAATCCTCTAAACGGACTGACGCGCACATGGAATTGAAAGGGACTGACGCGTCTTTGTCTAAAAGGGACTGACGCACATGGGGAATAAGGAGTGATCGGTGCTTTTTGGTTTTTCTCGTGGAGCGCGCGGTACAGCCCTCCACAAAAGTGGAGCGGCCGGTAAAAAGCTCTAATTTTTTTTGGTTTTTTGGTTTTTGGTTGTGGGCTTAAAGTCCATCAACCATAATTAACCATGGTTTTTGTATCTTTGGGCCTCATGTGCAGTTTACAAAGTTCAGATGTGGTGGAATGTCAGTGGGCCTAAGCTGGGCCCATGTCCTCGGAGATGCATTTTCAGCTGCAGATTTCATGAACGCATGGAGCCAAGCTATGAGGACCCAAAATCCAGCCCAACCACTCAGACAAGTCCAAACACCAATCAAACCCAAAACACACCCGAGTCCGTCCACGCTGTTCGAAGGCCCACTCTCTGTCAAATGGGTTGGCCCAGTTGGAGACAATTGGATGACTCCCAATGACCACAAAATGGAAGCATTTTCCTTAAATCTGACTACCAAACAGATGAATCACTTGCAGTCTAAGGTATCTGGCCAAGTTGGAGCAAATCCATTTCCAGTTTTTGAGTCCATATGTGCCCTAATTTGGAAATCTGTGGCCAAAATAAGAAATGGGCCTGAGCCCAAAGTAGTAACTATATGCAAAAATGATTCTCACGGTCGACGCGAAAAGGGTGTTTTGGGCAACGGACAAGTCATAAGCATTGTGAAGGCCGAATTTTCGGTGACCGAGGCTAAACCGGAGGAACTCGTGGAGATGGTAGTTCATCGTGCCGTGGACGAACGGAGCAAGATCGATGAAGCGATGGAGAAAGAAAAAGGGTTGTCCGATATCATCGTTTACGGGGCGAATTTGACTTTTGTGGACTTGGAGGGTGCTGATTCCTATGGGCTGGAGTTTAATGGGCAGAAGCCCATTTATGTGGGCTACGACGTCGACGGGATCGGCGAGGAAGGGGTTGTTTTGGTAATTCCAGGGCCCAAGAATGCTACCAAGGTGGTGACCCTAATCATGCCAGAGAGTGAAGTGTTGGAGCTTAAATCGGAGCTGAAAAGGGAGTTTTCAATCGCTTGACTTAGTGAAATATTGGACCCGTAATTTTGTGCTATGATCATGGATTTCAAATGTCCCTTGGCTTAGGTTGCGTTTGGATGCTGTTTTTTATGAGCTTTTGGAATTCTGCTTTTGTGGCTTATTTGTAATGAAAGACCTATTCTAGCCCTTTTATACCCGAGTGTGTCAAACAGACCCTCAAGATGTGACTTCATTTTGTTTGTTAAGTGAAGGAAATATTGTTATCTATATCAACGAAAATGTAGTGCACTCATACAAAAATGGGGATGCTAACATCACTTGCAGTACAATAAACTGAAGTACATTAATACTAAATAAAGAAGCACAAAATAATCGAACAATATTATATCAACTAGAGGCCAGCACACACAACGCGTGCGAAAGTCAAATTTTGATAAAAATATGAACAATAGCTTCCGGCTTATTGTTCGATCTTCTCCACCTTTTGTATGTATTTTCTTTTATCAAAGTTCGACTTTCGCACTCATCCCGTGCAACTCAAATTTTGATGAAATGTACACAATATTTCCAATAACTATTGACATTACTCTCTTGTGGCCTGACTCTAAGAATTGAATAGAACCATGATTAATTGTGTAGGGAGCAAACCCACCAACTAGCTGGACTAACCGTTGAGGCTAATTATTTGCTTGTTTCTGCTACCTATGATTTACGGGGCCGAAATTGTTGGGCGTGACATGAGTTTTGGTCTTTAGAGGAGAGAAAACGGGGTCTCTTTTCTTGGTTGGTATTTTTCTTTAATCTTGAAGCTGGGAACACGCGATGAATGTGCAAGTTATTTGTTGTTGCCGATAAAAAAAAAAGGTTAATTTTTGTTCAAGTATGAAAAATAACTTCTGATTCTAATTAAATCTTCTGGTTCTGACAAAAAAACAAAACAAATTGAAATTGAAAAATAACTTCCGATTCTAGTCAAATTCAATTCAGGGGCAAGTTGATACAAATGTTAAATCTAGTGTTCATTAAATCTAGTTTTGCTAAAATCCGTTGAAAATGTTAGATTTTATCAAAATTAGATTTATGAGATAAAATTCATTCAAGAACAAGGCCTAGTTGTTTATTCGCTTATTTTCCTCTAACCCCTTCTAATATATCCCATGTTGGCAAACGAAAAGATAAAAACATAACCAACCATATAATAAACTCAAGCACACAATGACAGGCGCATATTAATGAACTAGAGCCCCCTTTTATGGACCTCCAAACTATTAGTCTCGGACGAAGTTATGTGTTGGACTATCAAGTAATGTGTGACAGATGGAGCATTCTTTGCATTCAAGTAAAATAGTGGACAAAAGTTTAATATACTCCATGGTGCATTTTTTTCGTCAAATGTCATGAGAAATTCCAACACAACCCAAGATCTTCTATCAAATTTGCCTGTCCTCTTTTTGCTTGACAATATATTGATTTTGTAAATGACAATTAAACAAGTTTATAAAAGATTTCATTTACCTTAATTTGAGGGGAGAATGATTATCACTTGTCAAAACTTTTAATTAATGAACTACAGCCTCCTTTTAGCACAATTTTATCATCAAATTTAAAATTGATGCAAAAACAAGAAATCAAGACCCCCTTGCAATTGCATCTCCAACGGTTTGTGAGGAGCTTGATGTTCGCTTTATTATTAAAGAAATAGGGCTCAAACTCAAGTTTTAAACTCATTTAGTAAGCAAGTCAAACTTGAGTTAGTGGTAACTAGGCTCGTTTATAAATGCTTGGCTCATTTGTAGAGGTTCAACTCGTTAATATATACCTCCGAACCAAATTGCTTGCCCCATTTGAGGAAGCGTGCATTTTGCACTTGAAAAATGATGTGCTTAGGAAAATTATTTTTCAAAAAAAAATTGCAGCAATTTTTTTCTACTCAATGAGATCTTTAAATTAGTGTAAAAATTTTTGAAAAGAAAAGAATGCTTACACAACACGAATTCTCAAAAAAGTTAAGCAATTTGGGACGCAAGGAGTAAACAAAATGACCTCGAGCTTGACTTGAATGAGGATAAATCTGAACGAGATCGAGCTGAAACCAGCTTAACTTGGCTTGGCGCCTTTGTAGCTAGGGGTGAGAATTTCCGACACAACACGTGTAAGGACCCGTGTTTTTAATTATTATTATTATTTTTTTAAAACAAAGTTGGGGAAAAGTGAGGAATTGATTAAAATGTTTAAGTGATAGATTGATGAGTGTAGTTAATTAGTTTGGGTCTTTTTGCACTACACAAGTCAATACAAGAGTTGGTGGTGTAATAATTTAAAGTGTGTATGTATTTGTGGTGTGTGAGAGGAGAGAGAGAGCACTCTCCCTCCCCAACATCAGCCAACACCTCTCTCTCTAAATCTCCATTTTCTTCATTTCTTACAACAAATTCTCCCACAAATTCCACAAATCCACTAACCCCTTGCACAAATCCTTCAACCTTGGATCTTTGAAGCTTGATATCTTCTTGTCTTGGCTCGGAAAAGCTTGGGTTGGTGCTTTCTAGAGTTTGAAGAAGCTAGGGCTTGGAGTCAAGTTGGGTTTTGAGCTTTTCTTCATTGAGGTAGGGAAATTTCTAACTCTTCTAAGTGTAAATGTAGTGTGTATGTATGTATAGCCATTGGATTGCCAAGTTTTCCTTGTCTTGTTGATTTCTTTGAGAAAAATCCATTACCTAGTCAAATTGGTGTTGAAACTCCTTATCTCCTAGCTTCTATGTTATTCTTCTCTTGATTTGGTAGATAACCCATTCCATTGTTGCTTAATTTCATGGTGATGCTTGTAATTTATATGAAACCCATTGTTTGTTCATTGCTTGAATTTGGGGAAAATAGCAAATCTTGTAAATTGGTGGTATGTTGTGTTACTTTGTTGTTTGAACCTCTTTTTCTTCTTAAAATGTCCATTTGGAACCAAGAAATGCTCAAAGAGAAGCCTCATTGATCACCCCTTGAGTTGTAAAATTTTGGAACTGGTGCTGTCCTATCGATAGGACTTCATCCCCTATCGATAGGAGCCTTTCACTTTTCGTTCTGGCCAATCCGATGGCTGCCCTATCGAATAATTGAATGTTTAAAAGGAATGAGATGTGTATAATGAAAGTGTAGGACACAAGTGGCGTGTTGGGTACGTGTCGGGTGCAAGTTGGGTACGAGGGACGAGAGTAAATGAAAACTATATGTTCATGTGCTTCCTTCAAGTCCTTTTACCATGTAAGTTCTCTCTAACTCTTGTTACATGACTTGTGTATTCATGTCTATCATCCATATACATTTCATTTCACTTAGGATTGTTAGACATTTCTCTACTGGGCTAGTGAGCTTAACCTTACAAATTTCAGGTACCCATCAAGGAGCATGATTATGGAGTGCTGGAAGTGCATGCATGCATGCATTGTTTTGAAAGCTAAAGGAGGAGTTACATTATCATCTTAGAAGTAGTATTTTTGCCAAGATGATTTTGTAACTTGATTAAGTCTTCTCTTTTGACAATAGGTTGTAAACATACTTAAAACTTATGTACTTGTATATTTGGGTTATCGGGTACTCTTAGACTATTGTAACTTGTGGACTTGACTTTTCTATATTTCATTTGGACTTTGACGTGGCCCGTGGACTTGTTTACCGTCCTAGTGGATTTTCTCAATGAATTATCCTTTAAAATTTCGAGGGCGTGACAACACGAAGCAGGTCGGGTTAGGGTTGAGAACGCGAGATGACACGACACGGGAATTTATGAAAGGACACGATAACACAACATGAAACCGACTCGAAGTTAGCTGGTTAGGATCGGCTATGTCTGACACGAAACACGAAATGACATGACACGATAACACGAAAAGCTAAACAAGTCGCGCTAGGACTAAAATAATTCTGACTCGAATATGAGATGATACGACACGACACAATGCTGATCCCTATTTGTAGCCCTACCAATTCCCTCCCTTTATGAGAGTTTTTTTTAATTTTTTATCATTCTTCCTCTCCAAGTTTGACACTTGAACTAATCTCCTCAACTCCATTGCAAATTTGACAGATTCCAATCACTAGTTGATGACAAACCTTCCATTACCCTCTCCCTCTCGCCCTTTCTTCTCGAAACTCCTCCATTGCACCCACCAAAAAAACCTCAAACAGGGCCAAACCGTACACTCCCAAATCATCCAAACCGGCGCCTCCTCCTCCTGCCTATTCATAGCCAACGCCCTCGTAAACTTCTACGCCAAATGCCATCGCTTAACCGAAGCCAAACTTGCATTCGAAGAAATACAAAACAAAGACGTTGTCTCCTGGAATTGCCTAATCAATGGCTACTCTCAATTGGGTGGGACCCGAAATTCTTCCTTTGTGGTGGAGTTGTTCCAACGCATGATGAGGAAAGAAAGCGAAAACAATGTGTACCCAAATGGGCACACTTTTACAGGGGTTTTCACTGCCGTGCCGAATTTGACAAACCCTTTGGGTGCTGGGAAGCAAGCCCATTCAGTGGCGGTAGCATTTGGTAGTGTTTCAGATGTTTATGTTGGTAGCTCTTTGGTAAATATGTATTGCAAATTGGGTCTTGTTTGTGATGCACGTAAGGTGTTTGATAGAATGCCAGAGAAAAATTCATTTACTTGGGTTAATATGATTTCTGGGTATGCAGTGCAGAGGCTTGATGCGGAAGCTATGAGGGTTTTTAAATTGATGGTGGGTGTGGAAGAGGAGGTTTTGAATGAGTTTGTGTTGACTAGTGTTCTTAGTGCTTTAGCGACCGCTGAATTTATTGTAAGTGGGAAGCAAATTCATTGTCTTGCTATTAAAAGCGGGCTTCTTTCAGTTTTGTCTGTTGGAAACGCGATTGTGACAATGTACGGAAAATGTGGGAGCTTGGGTGATGCTGTTAAAACCTTTGAGTTGCTTAGTGATAAGAATACAATTTCGTGGTCCGCACTGATTACTGGTTTTGCAAAATCTGGGGATTCTGAAAAGGCATTGATACTGTTTTCGAAAATGAATAGTTTTATGATGAAGCCTAGTGAGTTCACTCTTGTTGGAGTCCTCAATGCTTGTAGTGACATTGGTGCTGTTGGAGAAGGAAAGCAGGTGCATGGTTATTTGGTAAAACTGGGCTTTGAATCTCAAATCTATATCATGACAACTATGGTTGACATGTATGCAAAATGTGGTTGTATAACCGATGCTCGGAAGGGTTTCAACTATTTACAAGAACCTGATATTGTTTTGTGGACTGCAATGATTGGAGGGTATGTGCAAAATGGGCAAAATGAAGATGCTCTTGTCTTGTACTGTAAAATGCAGATTGGAAGTATCTTTCCAAACGAGCTTACAATGGCTACGGTTCTAAAAGCCTGTTCAAGCCTTGCTGCTTTAGAGCAAGGAAAGCAAATCCATGCAAATGTGGTCAAGTATGGGTTTAGTTTTGAAATTCCAGTTGGAAGTGCTCTCTCGATTATGTATGCAAAATGTGGAAGTGTTAATGAGGGGAACCTTGTTTTTAGGAGGATGCCCACACAGGATGTAATCTCATGGAATTCTATGATGTCTGGGCTCTCTCAAAATGGATATGGCAATGAGGCTCTTGAACTTTTTGAGGAGATGATGTCTCAAGGAACAAAGCCAGACTATGTTACTTTTGTGAACGTTCTTTCCGCTTGTAGCCACATGGGCTTGGTAGAGAGAGGTTGGATTTATTTCAATATGATGTCAAATGAGTTCGGTATAGTCCCAACAGTAGAGCATTATGCATGCATGGTTGATCTTTTGAGTCGTGCTGGGAAACTCACAGAAGCTAAAGAATTTATCGAATCATCACCTTCTGAACATGGCTTATGTTTATGGCAGATCTTGTTAAGTGGTTGCAGGAACTATCGTGACTATGATTTGGGAGACTATGCAGGAGAGAAGTTAATGGAGTTGGGCTCAAAAGAATCATCTGTGTATGTGTTGTTGTCTAGTATCTATACTATGTTGGGCAGGAGGGGGGATGTGGAACGGGTGAGGAGGATGATGAACCTTCAAGGGGTGAATAAGGAGCCTGGGTGCAGCTGGATTGAGATGAAGAGTCAGGTTCATGTGTTTGTTGCTGGAGACCAAATGCATCCACAAGATAAACATATACGTACAGAGGTACAAAGATTGAGCAAACTGATCAAGGATGAAGGTTACAAACCTGTATTTGATTTACTTTGTGCTGACTTGGAAAGCTGAGATATGAAGACATTCTACTGTTTGGACCAAGCGTTTATGAAGCCCATTTATTGGCAAGTAACTCTATTTCCCCTGATATATGAGTCTTAACGTGAAAAAGGTCCCAAAGACTCGGGAATGATGAAGTCTATAAACAGACTTAATGATTTTTTTATCAACAAAGAAGGCTCCTACTAGGGTGGTTCATTACAGGGCTGATGGAAAAAATTCAATCATAGTAAGGCTGGATTTGAAGGTGGAAAAGGCATTGGCTTTGTTTCACACAAACAGACATAAGATATTTCATTAATATATAGTGATGCTGGCATGAGTTGAACCGGTGGATAAGATTATATAACTCTTTCGTAGTTATATGCGAGATGGTAGGCGTGATTTGCCCAAAGTTGTATTTATTTAAGTGATTTCACTGCTCAGTTTTGATGACCAGCTGCTTAACCCTTCAAACTCGAAGCCAATAGGGTGTTGATGTTCTATTGGAAAAGTAGCTCCAACGTTCCGTCATGAATTGTGCTCTGAGTTATGTGCAACCCTGCTTTGCCTGGTTCTGTTGTTGAACAATGGTAAGACTGGTAGTGTGCTCAGTCTTTTGGTATATATCTGCAGCTGTGTGCACACAAACAACCACATATCAATTATCATGCTTTTGCCATTCGCTTGAAAACGCTAACTATGGACCACCTTCATATCGTAAAATGCTACTTCCATGCCCAAAATAGACTTGTTTAGAGGACCATGGATAAATGCTTAGGGGGAGTTTCCCAATGGATTATTTGATTTTATCATCTTCGATTTTATCATCATCTTTTACGAATGGATAAAAGGAAGGTGATTTTATCACACTATATTATCCACAACTATTATCACACTAGATTTTATCTATTGGGAAAACAAGGTGATTTTATCACCCCTCCATAAAACACCAACTAAAATCAAATTTCTCATTTTATCTCATAAAATCCATTGGGAAACTCCCCCTTAGTGGATGATGTTCTACTTATTTTGAGTTTTATGCAATTTTAATAGACTTCTTTAGAGAACTATGGACAAACATTTACCATGTGATGCTCTACTTAGCTTGAGTTTTATGCAATTTTGCTTTGTTGTTTTGCTACGGCAGGAGCTGGGAGGCTCTTCCTTTGTTGCAAAATTGGTACTCTCATAATCCTGCTGCAATCATTACCCAAGGGCTTCCAGTTGCAACTTATGCCTATGAATGTATGTGGATCTTTATAAATGAGATTTAGTTTAATTAATTTGGTGCTCTCTCATATAGCATTAATTGTCTATTATGGTTATGCATTCTGTTTGGTCAGCTGTGCATAATGGTTCTTTTGTCTCATAGACTTGTTACTCCCTCCGTCTGCCTTTGTTGGTCCATTTTTGAAATCTGTTATATCTTTCAATCTATAACGGTTTTCATGGTTTTGCAAACTTTGTATAATAGAACTAATTGAGATCTCTGATGCTTCAATAGTGGCCAATCTGATCTCTCTCCTATCAATAGGACCTAACCTCCTATCAATAGGACACCTATATTTTTTGAAAAATTTCACGAATCATGATCCATTATTTGTGGCTCGTTTGTGTAAGTTGTTGGTCACATGTTAGGGTCCGGGAGGGTCACTTGGACATCCTTGACACACGGGTCAAAATCTCCTTTATGGACACGTTCGGGTAAACGAAACATGAGTTTTGCGTGAAATTAACATATGAAAGTAAGGTGATGAGACATATAGACACCGTAATGATATGTATGAGCATGAAATGAAGTATGAATGTGGTAATGATGGCACGGGGCCCGAAAGGGTATGCCCAGAGTGAGAAAAGGCCTTTATGGCATGCCCAGAGTGACACGGGGCCTATATGGCGTGCCCGGAGAATAATTGAATGTTTAAAAGGAATGAGATGTGTATAATGAAAGTGTAGGACACAAGTGGTGTGTTGGGTACGTGTTGGGTGCAAGTTGGGTACGAGGGACGAGAGTAAATGAAAACTATATGTTCATGTGCTTCCTGCAAGTCCTTTTACCATGTAAGTTCTCTCTAACTCTTGTTACATGACTTGTGTATTCATGTCTATCATCCATATACATTTCATTTCACTTAGGATTGTTAGACATTGGTGCTGTTGGAGAAGGAAAGCAGGTGCATGGTTATTTGGTAAAACTGGGCTTTGAATCTCAAATCTATATCATGACAACTATGGTTTACATGTATGCAAAATGTGGTTGTGTAACCGATGCTCGGAAGGGTTTCGACTATTTACAAGAACCCGATATTGTTTTGTGGACTTCAATGATTGGAGGGTATGTGCAAAATGGGCAAAATGAAAATGCTCTTGTCTTGTACTGTAAAATGCAGATTGGAAGTATCTTTCCAAACGAGCTTACAATGGCTACTGTTCAAGCCTTGCTGCTTTAGAGCAAGTAAAAAGCAAATCCATGCAAATGTGGTCAAGTATGGGTTTAGTCTTGAAATTCCAGTTGGAAGTGCTCTCTCGATTATGTATGCAAAATGTGGAAGTGTTAATGAGGGGAACCTTGTTTTTAGGAGGATGCCCACACAGGATGTAATCTCATGGAATTCAATGATGTCTGGGCTCTCTCAAAATGGATATGGCAATGAGGCTCTTGAACTTTTTGAGGAGATGATGTCTCAAGGAACAAAGCCGGACTATGTTACTTTTATGAACGTTCTTTCCGCTTGTAACCACATGGTCTTGTTGATTTCTTTGAGAAAAATCCATTACCTAGTCAAATTGGTGTTGAAACTCTTTATCTCCTAGCTTCTATGTTATTCTTCTCTTGATTTGGTAGATAACCCATTCCATTGTTGCTTAATTTCATGGTGATGCTTGTAATTTATATGAAACCCATTGTTTGTTCATTGCTTGAATTTGGGGAAAATAGAAAATCTTGTAAATTGGTGGTATGTTGTGTTACTTTGTTGTTTGAACCTCTTTTTCTTCTTAAAATGTCCATTTGGAACCAAGAAATGCTCAAAGAGAAGCCTCATTGATCACCCCTTGAGTTGTAAAATTTTGGATCCGGTCTTTGTCTATCGATAGGACTTCATCCCCTATCGATAGGACTTCATCCCCTATCGATAGGAGCCTTTCACTTTTCGTTCTGGCCAATCCGATGGCTGCCCTATCGATAGGACTTGATCTCCTATCGATAGGAGCCTCTGACGCTCTATCAATAGGACTTTACTTTCTATCAATAGGACTCTCTGATGCTTCAATAGTGGCCAATCTGATCTCTCTCCTATCAATAGGACCTAACCTCCTATCAATAGGACACCTATATTTTTTGAAAAATTTCACGAATCATGATCCACTGTTTGTGGCACGTTTGTGTAAGTTGTTGGTCACATGTTAGGGTCCGGGAGGGTCACTTGGACATCCTTGACACACGGGTCAAAATCTCCTTTATGGACACGTTCGGGTAACACGAAACATGAGTTTTGCGTGAAATTAACACATGAAAGTAAGGTGATGAGACATATAGACACCGTAATGATATGTATGAGCATGAAATGAAGTATGAATGTGGTAATGATGGCACGGGGCCCGAAAGGGTATGCCCGGAGTGAGAAGGGGCCCTTATGGCATGCCCGGAGTGACACGGGGCCTATATGGCGTGCCCGGAGAATAATTGAATGTTTAAAAGGAATGAGATGTGTATAATGAAAGTGTAGGACACAAGTGGCGTGTTGGGTACGTGTCGGGTGCAAGTTGGGTACGAGGGACGAGAGTAAATGAAAACTATATGTTCATGTGCTTCCTTCAAGTCCTTTTACCATGTAAGTTCTCTCTAACTCTTGTTACATGACTTGTGTATTCATGTCTATCATCCATATACATTTCATTTCACTTAGGATTGTTAGACATTTCTCTACTGGGCTAGTGAGCTCAACCTTACAAATTTCAGGTACCCATCAAGGAGCATGATTATGGAGTGCTGGAAGTGCATGCATGCATGCATTGTTTTGAAAGCTAAAGGAGGAGTTACATTATCATCTTAGAAGTAGTATTTTTGCCAAGATGATTTTGTAACTTTATTAAGTCTTCTCTTTTGACAATGGGTTGTAAACATACTTAAAACTTATGTACTTGTATATTTGGGTTATCGGGTACTCTTAGACTATTGTAACTTGTGGACTTGACTTTTCTATATTTCATTTGGACTTTGACGTGGCCCGTGGACTTGTTGACCGTCCTCGTGGATTTTCTCAATGAATTATCCTTTAAAATTTCGAGGGCGTGACAACACGAAGCAGGTCGGGTTAGGGTTGAGAACGCGAAATGACACGACACGGGAATTTATGAAAGGACACGGTAACACAACATGAAACCGACTCGAAGTTAGCTAGTTAGGATCGGCTATGTCTGACACGAAACACGAAATGACATGACACGATAACACGAAAAGCTAAACAAGTCGGGCTAGGACTAAAATAATTCTGACCCGAATATGAGATGATATGACACGACACGATGTTGATCCCTATTTGTAGCCCTACCAATTCCCTCCCTTTATGAGAGTTTTTTTTTTTTTTTTTATCATTCTTCCTCTCCAAGTTTGACACTTGAACTAATCTCCTCAAATCCATTGCAAATTTGACAGATTCCAATCACTCATGAATTCTTCCTACAAAACCAGACCCATACGCCAACCCAAATCACACACACTAGTTGATGACAAACCTTCCATTACCCTCTCCCTCTCGCCCTTTCTTCTCGAAACTCCTCCATTGCACCCACCAAAAAAACCTCAAACAGGGCCAAACCGTACACTCCCAAATCATCCAAACCGGCGCCTCCTCCTCCTGCCTATTCATAGCCAACGCCCTCGTAAACTTCTACGCCAAATGCCATCGCTTAACCGAAAGCCAAACTCGCATTCGAAGAAATATAAAACAAAGACGTTGTCTCCTGGAATTGCCTAATCAATGGCTACTCTCAATTGGGTGGGACCCGAAATTCTTCATTTGTGGTGGAGTTGTTCCAACGCATGATGAGGGAAGAAAGCGAAAACAATGTGTACCCAAATGGGCACACTTTTACTGGGGTTTTCACTGCCGTGCCGAATTTGACAAACCCTTTGGGTGCTGGGAAGCAAGCCCATTCAGTGGCGGTAGCATTTGGTAGTGTTTCAGATGTTTATGTTGGTAGCTCTTTGGTAAATATGTATTGCAAATTGGGTCTTGTTTGTGATGCACGTAAGGTGTTTGATAGAATGCCAGAGAAAAATTCATTTACTTGGGTTAATATGATTTCTGGGTATGCAGTGCAGAGGCTTGGTGCGGAAGCTATGAGGGTTTTTAAATTGATGGTGGGTGTGGAAGAGGAGGTTTTGAATGAGTTTGTGTTGACTAGTGTTCTTAGTGCTTTAGCGACCGCTGAATTTATTGTAAGTGGGAAGCAAATTCATTGTCTTGCTATTAAAAGCGGGCTTCTTTCAGTTGTGTCTGTTGGAAACGCGATTGTGACAATGTACGGAAAATGTGGGAGCTTGGGTGATGCTGTTAAAACCTTTGAGTTGCTTAGTGATAAGAATACAATTTCGTGGTCCGCACTGATTACTGGTTTTGCAAAATCTGGGGATTCTGAAAAGGCATTGAAACTGTTTTCGAAAATGAATAGTTTTATGATGAAGCCTAGTGAGTTCACTCTTGTTGGAGTCTTCAATGCTTGTAGTAACATTGGTGCTGTTGGAGAAGGAAAGCAGGTGCATGGTTATTTGGTAAAACTGGGCTTTGAATCTCAAATCTATATCATGACAACTATGGTTTACATGTATGCAAAATGTGGTTGTGTAACCGATGCTCGGAAGGGTTTCGACTATTTACAAGAACCCGATATTGTTTTGTGGACTTCAATGATTGGAGGGTATGTGCAAAATGGGCAAAATGAAGATGCTCTTGTCTTGTACTGTAAAATGCAGATTGGAAGTATCTTTCCAAACGAGCTTACAATGGCTACTGTTCAAGCCTTGCTGCTTTAGAGCAAGGAAAGCAAATCCATGCAAATGTGGTCAAGTATGGGTTTAGTCTTGAAATTCCAGTTGGAAGTGCTCTCTCGATTATGTATGCAAAATGTGGAAGTGTTAATGAGGGGAACCTTGTTTTTAGGAGGATGCCCACACAGGATGTAATCTCATGGAATTCAATGATGTCTGGGCTCTCTCAAAATGGATGTGGCAATGAGGCTCTTGAACTTTTTGAGGAGATGATGTCTCAAGGAACAAAGCCGGACTATGTTACTTTTATGAACGTTCTTTCCGCTTGTAACCACATGGTCTTGTTGATTTCTTTGAGAAAAATCCATTACCTAGTCAAATTGGTGTTGAAACTCTTTATCTCCTAGCTTCTATGTTATTCTTCTCTTGATTTGGTAGATAACCCATTCCATTGTTGCTTAATTTCATGGTGATGCTTGTAATTTATATGAAACCCATTGTTTGTTCATTGCTTGAATTTGGGGAAAATAGAAAATCTTGTAAATTGGTGGTATGTTGTGTTACTTTGTTGTTTGAACCTCTTTTTCTTCTTAAAATGTCCATTTGGAACCAAGAAATGCTCAAAGAGAAGCCTCATTGATCACCCCTTGAGTTGTAAAATTTTGGATCCGGTGTTGTCCTATCGATAGGACTTCATCCCCTATCGATAGGACTTCATCCCCTATCGATAGGAGCCTTTCACTTTTCGTTCTGGCCAATCTGATGGCTGCCCTATCGATAGGACTTGATCTCCTATCGATAGGAGCCTCTGACGCTCTATCAATAGGACTTTACTTTCTATCAATAGGACTCTCTGATGCTTCAATAGTGGCCAATCTGATCTCTCTCCTATCAATAGGACCTAACCTCCTATCAATAGGACACCTATATTTTTTGAAAAATTTCACGAATCATGATCCATTGTTTGTGGCTCGTTTGTGTAAGTTGTTGGTCACATGTTAGGGTCCGGGAGGGTCACTTGGACATCCTTGACACACGGGTCAAAATCTCCTTTATGGACACGTTCGGGTAACACGAAACATGAGTTTTGCGTGAAATTAACACATGAAAGTAAGGTGATGAGACATATAGACACCGTAATGATATGTATGAGCATGAAATGAAGTATGAATGTGGTAATGATGGCACGGGGCCCGAAAGGGTATGCCCGGAGTGAGAAGGGGCCTTTATGGCATGCCCGGAGTGACACGGGGCCTATATGGCGTGCCCGGAGAATAATTGAATGTTTAAAAGGAATGAGATGTGTATTATGAAAGTGTAGGACACAAGTGGCGTGTTGGGTACGTGTCGGGTGCAAGTTGGGTACGAGGGACGAGAGTAAATGAAAACTATATGTTCATGTGCTTCCTTCAAGTCCTTTTACCATGTAAGTTCTCTCTAACTCTTGTTACATGACTTGTGTATTCATGTCTATCATCCATATACATTTCATTTCACTTAGGATTGTTAGACATTTCTCTACTGGGCTAGTGAGCTCAACCTTACAAATTTCAGGTACCCATCAAGGAGCATGATTATGGAGTGCTGGAAGTGCATGCATGCATGCATTGTTTTGAAAGCTAAATGAGGAGTTACATTATCATCTTAGAAGTAGTATTTTTGCCAAGATGATTTTGTAACTTTATTAAGTCTTCTCTTTTGACAATGGGTTGTAAACATACTTAAAACTTATGTACTTGTATATTTGGGTTATCGGGTACTCTTAGACTATTGTAACTTGTGGACTTGACTTTTCTATATTTCATTTGGACTTTGACGTGGCCCGTGGACTTGTTGACCGTCCTCGAGGATTTTCTCAATGAATTATCCTTTAAAATTTCGAGGGCGTGACAACACGAAGCAGGTCGGGTTAGGGTTGAGAACGCGAAATGACACGACACGGGAATTTATGAAAGGACACGGTAACACAACATGAAACCGACTCGAAGTTAGCTAGTTAGGATCGGCTATGTCTGACACGAAACACGAAATGACATGACACGATAACACGAAAAGCTAAACAAGTCGGGCTAGGACTAAAATAATTCTTACCCGAATATGAGACGACACGACACGACACGATGCTGATCCCTATTTGTAGCCCTACCAATTCCTTCCCTTTATGAGAGTTTTTTATTTTTTATCATTCTTCCTCTCCAAGTTTGACACTTGAACTAATCTCCTCAACTCCATTGCAAATTTGACAGATTCCAATCACTCATGAATTCCTCCTACAAAACCAGACCCATACGCCAACCCAAATCACACACACTAGTTGATGACAAACCTTCCATTACCCTCTCCCTCTCGCCCTTTCTTCTCCAAACTCCTCCATTGCACCCACCAAAAAAACCTCAAACAGGGCCAAACTCTACACTCCCAAATCATTCAAACCGGCTCCTCCTCCTCCTACCTATTCATAGCCAACGCCCTCGTAAATTTCTACGCCAAATGCCATCGCTTAACCGAAGCCAAACTCGCATTCGAAGAAATACAAAACAAAGACGTTGTCTCCTGGATTGCCTAATCAATGGCTACTCTCAATTGGGTGGGACCCGAAATTCTTCCTTTGTGGTGGAGTTGTTCCAACACATGATGAGGGAAGAAAGCGAAAACAATGTGTACCCAAATGGGCACATTTTTACTGGGGTTTTCACTGCCGTGCTGAATTTGACAAACCCTTTGGGTGCTGGGAAGCAAGCCCATTCAGTGGCGGTAGCATTTGGTAGTGTTTCAGATGTTTATGTTGGTAGCTCTTTGGTAAATATGTATTGCAAATTGGCTCTTGTTTGTTATGCTCGTAATGTGTTTGATCGAATGCCGGAGAGAAATTCGTTTACTTGGGTGAATATGATTTCTGGGTATGCAGTGCAGAGGCTTAGTGTGGAAGCTATGAGGGTTTTTAAATTGATGGTGGGTGTGGAAGAGGGGGTTTTGAATGAGTTTGTGTTGACTACTGTTCTTAGTGCTTTAGCGACAACTGAATTTATTTTAAGTGGGAAGCAAATTCATTGTCTTGCTATTAAAAGCGGGCTTCTTTCAGTTGTGTCTGTTGGAAATGCGATTGTGTCGATGTACGGAAAATTTGGGAGCTTAGATGCAGTTAAAACCTTTGAGTTGCTTAATGATAAAAATACGATTTCGTGGTCCGCATTGATTACTGTTTTTGCAAAATCTGGGGATTTTGAAAAGGCATAGGAACTGTTTTCGAAGATGAATAGTTTTATGATGAATCCTAGTGAGTTCACTCTTGTTGGAGTCCTCAATGCTTGTAGTAACATTGGTGTTGTTGGAGAAGGAAAGTAGGTGCATGGTTATTTGGTAAAATTGGGCTTTGAATCTCAAATCTATATCATGACAGCCATGGTTGACATGCATGCAAAATGTGGTTGTGTAACCGATGCTCGGAAGGGTTTCGATTATTTACAAGAACCCGATATTGTTTTTTGGACTTCAATGATTGGAGGGTATGTGCAAAATGGGGAAAATGAAGATGCTCTTGTCTTGTACTGTAAAATGCAGATTGGAGGTATTTCCAAACGAGCTTACAATGGCTACTATCCTAAAAACCTATTCAAGCCTTGATGTGTTAGGGCAAGGAAAGTAAATCCACGCAAATGTGGTCAAGTATGGGTTTAGTCTTGAAATTCCAGTTGGAAGTGCTCTCTTGAGTATGTATGCAAAATGTGGAAGTGTTAATGAGGGGAACCTTGTGTTTAGGAGGATGGCCACACGGGATGTAATCTCATGGAGTTCTATGATGTCTGGGCTCTCTCAAAATGGATATGGCTATGAAGCTCTTGAACTTTTTGAGGAGATGATGTCTGAAGGAACAAAGGCGGACTATGTTACTTTTATGAATGTTCTTTTTTTTTTAGCCACATGGTCTTGGTAGAGCGAGGTTGGATTTATTTCAATATGATGTCAAATGAGTTCGGTATAGTCCCAACAGTAGAGCATTATGCATGCATGGTTGATCTTTTGAGTCGTGCTGGGAAGCTCACAGAAGCTAAATAATTTACCGAATCATCACCTACTGAACATGGCTTGTGTTTGTGGCAGATCTTGTTAAGTGGTTGCAGGAACTATCGTGACTATGATTTGGGAGCCTATGCAGGAGAGAAGCTAATGGAGTTGGGCTCAAAAGAATCATCTACATATGTGCTGTTGTCTGTATCTATACTATGTTGGGCAGGAGGGGGGATGTGGAACGGGTGAGGAGGATGATGAACCTTCAAGGGATGAATAAGGAGCCTAGGTGCAGCTGGATTGAGATGAAGAGTCAGGCTCATGCGTTTGTTGCTGGAGACCAAATGCATCCACAAGATAAACATGTACGTACAGAGGTACAAAGATTGAGCAAACTGATCAAGGATGAAGGTTACAAACCTGTATTTGATTTACTTTGTACTGACTTGGAAAACTGAGATATGAAGACATTCTACTGTTTGGACCAAGCGTTTAGGAAGCCCATTTATTGGCAAGTAACTCTGTTTCCCCTGATATACGAGTCTTATAACGTGAAAAAGGTCCCAAAGACTCGGGAACGATGAAGTCTATAAACGTACTTAATGATTTCGTTATCAACGAAGAAGGCTCCTACTATGGTGGTTCATTACAGGGCTGATGAAAATAGTCAATCATGGTAAGGCATGATTTGAAGGTGGAAAAGGCATTGGCTTTGTTTCACACAAACAGACATAAGATATTTCATTAATATATAGTGATGTTGGCATGAGTTGAGCCGATGGATAACATTTCCAAAAATGATTGTGACACAAACTTTGTGCCACAACCAACCACAACCCCACTCACATGGGGTGTGGGTCCCACATGGACCCCACGTGCGGGCCCCACACCCCATATGAGTGGGGTTGTGGTTGATTGTGGCACAAAGTTTATGGCACTATCATTATTCTAAGATTACATAACTCTTTCGTAGTTATGTAATACCCGTTCCGGGTATTTAGATTTTAATTCGCATTTAAGAGTGGTTATGGGATTTGGGCTTTTAGCTAATAGCTACATAAGTTAGGGGGTGAAGTGTAATTTGACAGGAGATATTTTCTCCTTTACCTTTTATTTGGTTTGATCCTAATTTCCTAATCAGAGAGAGAGAGAGAGAGGCCGTAAGAAGGGGAAGAAGAAGAAGAAGAAGAGAAAGGGAAGAAAATTGGGGAAAACTGGAAAATAAGGTAAGAATTGTTGTTTAATTACGGAAATTCTTGAGTTATGTTGTTCTTGTACAAGTTAATTAGGTCTTTTGCCTCTTATAAGAGTGATTTGGGGTTTGGTTTTGCAAAATTCGTGGAAGGGAAGTGAGGGGGTTCACTGACAGATTTTATGAAATCGAATCTGCCATGGTTGTTGGCGAATTTTTAGACATGGTTTCCGAATTCGGGATTTTCTGGAAATTTAAATGGAGGTACCCATATGAGTTCTAGACCTTGTGTTAAATTTTCGTGATTTTATGAGAAGTACAGAAAATATGAAAAATGTTTGAGCGGATTGTGGTACTGGAATTCGCGGTGCAGACAGCACTGCCGCGTCTTACGGAAACGGCTATATCTTGGTCTAGGAAGCTTGGAATTTCAATCCTCTTGTTGTGTTAAAAAGTAGACTCGCAAGGCTTTAAGAATTGATAGGTCGTGTAGCTTGATTATTTCCCAGTGATAGCAGTTTTTGACTTAAAGTTGATGATGAATCTGGTTAACAGGGTTTTGCTGTGAGTTTGGGCTCATTTGTCAATCATTTAAAAATAGTTATCGGGTGCAGAAAATTCTGAGATTTTAGTATGTTGTTTCTACTTGTGTTTACGGTCTACAGTTAAAATATTGGAGAGTTTGGATGGGTAAATTAATTCTATAAATTTGTGAACTGCATGGGTGTCGAGTTATCTCAAGTGTGTCTATGAATTACGTTTGCGTTGGAGTGTGAACCTTTTGGTTACTTTCGGTCTTAATTAGTGTTTTATTATTGATGGTGAATGATTTTAAGCTAATTGAGGATACATGTTACAGAGAAAGGAACGGGCACGTCTGATGTGTCGAAACAGTAGTTGAACCTACCTTCATTTTTTAGGACTAAGGTGAGTGTTTGATTCACAGATGTTTTTCATTCGGGTTGAACTTGTTAAATGTTATTGTGGCTGTGTGCCGAGTATGACCGTCGTTTAGGCTTCGTGCCGAATTGATTATACATTTCTGTTTAATTTTGTTATATATTGATGTTGTGGCTGTGTGCCGAATTTGGCTGTGTGCCGAGTTATTACGCTTGTTTTTTCTTTTTGGGGGTTGACTGTAAAATTTGTTTGAACTGCATCTATGTCTCATAAACACTCTTGGAACCTATTTCGGGTTTCAGTTATGCAGGTGATTTTTGTTAGGTGGTGTCCACTGCTAGTCCCGTGCTGGGAGTCGTGCTCTCTTTCGGGGGGCCCTTGTCGGGAGTTTTGCTAGTGAGGTTGTGTTTTGGGAACTGGAGGGAGTTTTGCTAGTTAGGTTGTGTTTTGGGAACTGGAGGGGTTTGGCTTTGGGCCAGAGGTAGTTGTTGTATAGTTTGTTAAACTCAGCTGGTGTTGTTTATTTAAGACTTTCGTTGTAATCTGTGTGACGAGTTTATATCTTACTTTGTAATTATATAGTGGTTCGAGTTTTCTTTAAGTGTGTAATTCTCAATAAGGGATTGGGAGCCAGGTGGTTGCTCACCGGGTCGGGTTTGACCCGCCTTAGTTCTCATTCGGGACGGGTCGTTACAAGTTATGTGTGAGATGGCAGACGTGATTTGCCTAAAGTTGTTTATTTAAGTGATTTCAGTGCTCAATTTTGATGACCAGCTGCGTAACCCTTCAAAACCGAAGCCAATAGAGTGTTGATGTTCTATTGGAAAAGTAGTTCCAACAAAATTGCACAAAATTTCACGACAACTTTTGTCCTATGTCAATTGGTCAAATTTGACTGACGTGTAGGTGGTTCATTGGCTGCTGCAATAGAAGGATTCACGGATCAACCGTGAATAAGATTTAATAGTTGCAAACAAGAAAAGAAACCCATAAAGTGCATCCGACGGGTGAGATTCATCTGAGTTTCTTTTCATGTTTCCTATTAGGCCTCAATAAGTAGTGGGTGTTTGGAAGCCTCGTTTTTTTACTTTTATATTTTGTTTTTTATATGTTCAGAATATATTATGAATCCATGGAGTATCAGGAGAAATATGCAGAATACATTTTACAGTAGAAGTAGTATTTGAGAGCTAGATACAAAAAATATTATAAAATAATAAAAATGAAAAAAGTGAAAAACAAAAACTCAAAATAAACTTCCGCCTACTTATGGCTTTTGCTCTCTTATACCAAAAATAGAAAAGTCATTTTGTTGGAACTATTCTAGGTTCACCAAGTCATACAACTAGAAATAAAAAACCAAAAATCAGTTTACTCTTTTATGCCAAAGCAGGCTTTAACGAAGTATCCAAACATTCCGTTGGCGATATATAGAGAGAGAAGAGTACTAAGACCATCTCCAGCAGAATCGCTATCCCGCCGGCGACGCCATTTTGGCAACCGAAACCTATCAAAACAACACTCAGCAGCCTCGCCAAGGCCGTCGCCATTTTTGTGGGAGCTATAGTATCTCGCCACAGGCAGCGAGGTTTGGCGAGAGATCGCGAGCTCACCAGGAGTTCTCTCTCTCTTTCTCTCTCCCTCTCTCCTCTTGGCCGGAAAAAATGAATCGCAGGAGGAGTGCTCTTAAACTCGATTTGACAGAAGAAGATTGAAGCTCTCGTCGAGACGATGTTCATGGTCTAAGAATCGTTGTCGGAGAAGTCCGCGCGTGCTAGAGAGTGAGATCCACTCTCGCGGTTGGCGTGCACGCGCTGTACTGGGTAGAACATGAGTCAGATTTATTTATTTATTTTTGTTTGTTTGTTGAGCCAAATGGCTAGTCTGTTGGGTAGAAGTAATATTTTTTGGCTAGTTATATCAGTGTATGGCATACTTTGTGGCTAATTTGGTGAAAATTTTGTTGAGTTTGTTGGAGATGCTCTAACTAGCTTTAATTTAGGATAAAATTTTGTATGTTGAACGATTGCCGCCAATGGTACCCGTCGACGCATTTGAGCCGTCCAAACATTTGGGGGCAAGTTTATTCTAACAAATCTGTTGCATCCCCATCCTATATAATTTTAAAAAATTCCTTAAAATTTAAAAAAAAAAAAAACCACCCTTAAATTTGGGCCGTCCAAAACACGTTGCGGTACCGATTCGGCACACAAAAATCACTCTCCAATGAGCCCTATCATATTCACCAAGGACTTGTGTGAACTCCCACCCCAAACCAGCTCTCTCTCTCTCTCTCCCCCTCCCTCACTCTCAAGCCACCATGGTATCCCCCAAAGAAGAAACCCTAATCTACAACATAAAAATCTCCTCCGTCAGGCCGGGCCAGGTCACCGGAGAACACGTGACCCACGACCCAACAAACATGGACCTAGCCATGAAGCTCCACTCCCTCAAAACAGTCTACTACTTCAGGAGCCAAGCCATTGATGGGCTGACCACAATGGACTTGAAGGAGGCCATCTACACTTGGCTCAACCAGTTTTACCCCACCTGTGGCCGGTTCCGTCGGGCCGGGCCTACATCAAGTGCAATGACTGTGGGGCCAGGTTCATTGAGGCCCTTTGTGGAAAAAGCCTTGATGAGTGGATGGAGATGATGGTGGAGGAGGAGGAGGTTTCCATTGAGAGGCTGCTTGTTCCTAAGCAAGTTATTGGGCCTGAGGTTGCTTGTTCGTTAGAACGCTGGCACGTCACTAGAGTTAGATTACTAAAGAAGGTCAACATCAACGTCGTTCGATGGACTTGAACTTAAAGATTGACTTAAACTGGCTTTTGGTTGGATATTTCTCAAAATTTTTGAATAATTCTCATAATTTTTTCTTTTCGCATTCCTCATGTCGAGACGAATTAAACGACTAGAAAAATTTAACGTGAAGCTAACATACGTGAAAAAATTTGAATAAAGACAAACACGAAATACGTAATTCTTAGTGGACCATTGATTTTATAGGATTAGACATCCCATGGGCAAGATAAATAGTTGGAAATTATTTATGGTGAAATAATTTTATACTGTATTTATGTTTTGTGTCCGTTCTGCTTGTGGTTTTCTTTATTTCTTCTGTGTTTAAATCTAAACATTATTATTTTTATTTTTTTTTATTCAAAGCGATATAGGATACTAGGTATCCATGTTTTTTAAAAAATTACTCCAAATTTTGATAACCATCTCTGATATCTGTCTTTTAGTGTTGTGTATTTTTAATACTAGAAGATGAGAAATTTTTTAGTGCCGAGCAAGTACCACGTGGTACGCGCTTGCGCAACCTGGGCCGTCCATTTTGGTTTCGGACGGTTCGGGTTACGAAGAGAGAAACAGGAGAGAGAGGGTTTCGATCTCGGGTATCCAGTACACTTTTGGACGGCCCAGATGCAATGTTCGGGTATCCGAGTCCACGTGGTACCCACTCAGTACCCAATTTTTTTCCTAGAAGACAGATAGGAGTATTTGAGTTTGATTATGAAAAAGTGGAGTGCCAATTTTTGTTTAGTTATTCATGTATAATCAGGCCCATGAAACAAGATAAAAGCCGTTCTTGGTTTGTGTGAACTGGTTTGATTATTGAAGTCTTGGCTGTGAACTGGTTTTCGTGTTTTGAAATTTTTTTGCAAGCCGTGCCCGAGCACCACTCTGACTGTCCAAACTTTTGGATAGTCCAAATTTCTTCATTCTCTCTGCTCTCTCTATCTCTCTCTTTTTCTCCTTAAATTCGATACGGTCCAATAGTGTTTTTGACATAAAAATGGGTGCTCAGGCACAACCACGTAGTGCCTGTCCAGCACCAAAAAAATTGCTCATGTGTTTTGGAATGGCTTGTCTTACATTTGACTACCAGTAGCTACTAGCTTTATCTTTAGCCAAAAAAAGAAAAAGAAGGGGACACAAATAGATTTGCAAAGGCTAAATTTAAAAAACTGATTTTTTGGTTTTTTTTCGTTTTGTCTTTATTCAAAAGAAAATTGCATTTGTTAGTTTTGCATCAAAATTTTGTAGTTTCTGGATTTATCTCATCGAGACAGATCCAAAGAGTATAAAATTATGGTCAAAAGTAATAATTTTTTGAATAAAGCCGAAAATAAATCAAAATAAACTAGTTTTTTGGATCATTTTTCGTCTTTATTTACAAAACGTTAAGTTTGGCTAATAATTTTGTACTTTTTAGATTCATCTCGTTGAGAGTAGTCAAGAAACCATAAAAAATCGACCGAAAACTAACAAATGCAAAAAAAATAATTGAATAAAGACAAAACGAAAAAAACCAAAAAACCAAATTTTTTTTTTTTAGCCAAAGGAGGCCAAAGATCGGATGTAATTGTATTCCTAACGATTTCGATGTGTTTGGATTTGTATATCTATTGTTTGAAACTCATGTACATCGGACGATTTTGAACACAATGTGTTCATTTTTGCACACATAACACATGGTCTGTAACGCCCCGATTTTCGGAATTAGGATTAATTTAATAAAAAGAGTTTCCATCAAAGTACACGTTGGAAAACGTGAAGTGCATCCCATTACAAAATACTTAGTACGGTTTGAGAAATTAATATTACAGATCCAACATTAAAAATAAAGGGGTGGGTTCGACAGATTAAGGTTCAACTCTGAATTCCACGGCTCCTCCTGAGCCTGGTCTGCCGGAAAACCATCGGCTCCGAAATAACCGTCTCCTTTGACACCAACAATACCTGCTTGATCACAGTCTGGCATAATACGTCCGAGTCGCGAAGCAACATCATAGTATTATACCAGGGTCACACGAAGTGTAACACCGTGAGCGATAAATCACTCAATAGCTACTCTAACCCTCCCAACCCTTGCTAAACATACAAGTACAACATATATGATTGAAAAGCAGTAATTAAAGGAATAAGCAGGAAATAAATTGTAAAGCAGAAATTAAACACATAGCTGATTTCATTACTAGCCATTAACTTACATATTCATCTAAGTTCTCAACCTAGAGAACTTTCCTCCCGGTTAACCACCAAGGACTATGACCAAACTGTGATTAAACTCCCCCCTTGCTTGCCCTGACTTGGAGCTCGGACGGAAGACATAAGTTATTTACTTAATGCAACCGTCAACCGCCTCACAAGGATGAATTTCCCAGGGACTAACTGTACCACTGGCTACGAGTGACAATTGTCAACTCCTGTAGGTATATAGCCGTGACTCGGTCTATAATACTTCCACCCTTATAACGCCTCAGAATTCAAATGAAGCAAATCACAGAGTGTCACATCCTAGGGTTTCGAAATCAAGGCAGACTGCCAAACAATCCTCCGAAACAAATCACTTGGCAGAACTGCCATACAACAACAATCTCGGGGTAACTCCCCATCAATCAATTCCAATTCACTTTTCCATTAACCTCAATGTCTATGTGATATCTGCGTACGATCACCCAACCCGGGAACCTAGTTGTCCATTCCAACATTCAACACATTTATGAAAAGTGCATTTAATAGTAGAAGCAAAGTGATAACGATATCGCAAGTTCACGAAACTCAAGTAATAGAAAATCAGGGGTCTAAACGTAATAAATTCAAACTACAGTGGCTAAAAATGTAATTTACTAAACTATTGGGGTCAAATCGTAATTTAAAGAAAGTAAGGGTCACCAACGTCATTTTAAGTAAGTACACAGGTGTTCGATGCAATTTCACGACTCTAAGGTCCTTAGTGTAATTTTACAAACTCTGGGGCCTTTTTGTAAATTAACATAATACAAGGGCAAAAATGTAATTTTGCCACCGACAAGGGTAAATACGTAAAAATACTTTATTTTAGTTAATAAATTCCTAACTTGTCACAAAACGCAATTCCTTGATTTTCTTACTAAGTACAAAACTACACATTATGTAATTTACACACACAAGGGCAAAATGGTCATTTTACACCCAAAGGACGTTCTGGTCATTTCGTTACACTCCTAAATTTCCAGTAGTGACATTTAGTTGATAAAAATAGGTTTCGTAAATGATACATAGTACGCACGCCAAATTTCACAAAATTACACTATAAACCCCTAACTTTAACACAACGATCAAGAACAAGGTTAAGCACAATAAATTCATGGAGAAACTCATAAAAACAGTTAGTGAAGTATTAAACATGCTTGGAATTGTTAAAAACATGAACCACAATGAATCTAAGGTTTACTAAGCACGAAAATACGGTTTGGGGTTAAAAGGGTCATATCGCGTTTTGGCTCGGGTTTCGTGAAACCCTTGACTTGGGGCTTTAACCCATCAACTCTAAATCATTCCTAGACTATTCTAACACATTCAAAAGCTTGGAATAGGTTGGGTACGAGTTTCTACCTTGTTTTGCGAAGATTTGGCGAAAAACGGATTTTTGCGAAAAACCGGTGGAGGGAGCTCTTTGGCTGGCCTTGTGTGGCTTTGATGGTGAAATGTGGGTACCTTGGAGTGTGTTGGATGATCTTGAAGTGGAAGATGAGATGTGGGAGCTTGTGGTTGATGTTTTGAAGTGAAAACCCAATTTTCTTGACTTTTCTTACTCTAGAACTTGAAGGATGTTAATGGGGTTTTGTGTTCTTAATTTGGGAGTTCTAGGGAGAGTTTGGAGGAGGAAGAGAATGAATGAGAGGGGCGGCAGCTGTTCTGGACGAATTTTGGGGTTTGGGAGAGTATAAAATGAGTTTTGGGTGGAGTTTGGAGTGTAGGATTAGTAAAAGAAGTACTATAGTGGGTTAGGAAGTGATGTGGGAGGGTGGTGGAGTGTATGGCAGTCAAGGGGGGCCCATGTTGACTGATTTTGACTGATGGGGGAGGTAGAGTGTGGTATTGGTGATGGTTGGTGATGGTTGGGTAGTGTAGGATGATGTATAAAGTATATGTATACACATATGTGTGTATGTGTACTAGTATTGCTTGTGTATATGTATAAAAATGTATAATTATGTATGAAATGAATTTAAAAAAAAAAAGGTAATGCTCGCGATTAAAAAGTAAACGTGCCTTAGGGTCGAATTTGTAGCAATTAGGAAGTATTAGGGTATAAACCGTAGTAATTACAAATTAAGGGTCCTGAGTGCAATTAAAAATTAAATAACAAAATTAAAGTAATAAAGATGAAATTAAATAATCCCAAATTTTATTAAAAATTTCGGATTATTACATGGCCGACCGAAGGGCGGGTGAGCCCGGACAATTACCCTACTCACGTTTCATATTTTTACTATATATCGTAGGTTTTTATGCCAAAACATTAAAATCATACGCCCGCCAATATCATTTTGAACATCTCAACACCGCCCAACTAATTGTTTTGAGAAAGATAATGTTTTTATTAGCAATACTTCGATTGATCATATATGTAAGTAATAGTTCTGGTAGTATTTTTGTAACTTTTATTGGCAAAATTTATATTGCTTTTTATACGTTCTGAATTTTTTTAGTCATTCACCTCCAGCGTCAACCTACTGTAATAAATCTCTTGCAGTAAAGCCGGTAAGGAAAATTAATGGTGACATTTATGACCTCAACTACACTGGTTATATTTTAGACTACCATCAATCTTCCTTTTTTTTTTTTTTTTTTAATCCCTTACGTGTCCGGACAAGCTTACGTATTATTGGACTAGCAAAGCCCACTTATTGTTTTAAAAAAAGTTTTGCTCCAACTACACACACTTGCATTTGCGGGAATTTTTCACATGAGGTGGGTCAAACACGTGAATACTAGTGAGATCTATCAATCATTTGTCACGGCACATTCTTGTGAGGTCCATATAATTAGTACCGGTGCCATGTAAATGTGTGGGGAATAAATTTTTTTGGTTTTTGCTTGTGGGCTTAAAGTCCATCAGCCATAATTAACCATGGTTCTTGTATCTTTGGGCCTCATGTGCAGTTGACAAAGTTCAGATGTGGTGGAATGTCAGTGGGCCTAAGCTGGGCCCATGTCCTCGGAGATGCATTTTCAGCCGCAGATTTCATGAACGCATGGAGCCAAGCCATGAGTGCCCAAAATCCAGCCCAACCACTCGAACAAGTCCAAACATCAACCAAGCCCAAACACACCCGAGTCCGTCCACGCTGTTCGAAGGCCCACTCTCTGTCAAATGGGTTGGCCCAGTTGGAGACAATTGGATGACTCCCAATGACCACAAAATGGAAGCATTTTCCATAAATCTGACTACCAAACAGATGAATCACTTGCAGTCTAAGGTATCTGGCCAAGTTGGAGCAAATCCAATTCCAGTTTTTGAGTCCATATGTGCCCTAATTTGGAAATCTGTGGCCAAAATAAGAAATGGGCCTGAGCCCAAAGTAGTAACTATATGCAAAAATGAATCCCACGGTCGACGCGAAAAGGGTGTTTTGGGCAACGGACAAGTCATAAGCATTGTGAAGGCCGATTTTTCGGTGACCGAGGCTAAACCGGAGGAACTCGTGGAGATGGTAGTTCATCGTGCCGTGGACGAACGGAGCAAGATCGATGAAGCGATGGAGAAAGAAAAAGGGTTGTCCCATATCATTGTTTACGGGGCGAATTTGACTTTTGTGGACTTGGAGGGTGCTGATTCCTATGGGCTGGAGTTTAATGGGCAGAAGCCCATTTATGTGGGCGACGACGTCGACGGGATCGGCGAGGAAGGGGTTGTTTTGGTAATTCCAGGGCCCAAGAATGCTACCAAGGTTGTGACCCTAATCATGCCAGAGAGTGAAGAGTTGGAGCTCAAATCGGAGCTGAAAAGGGTGTTTTCAATTGCTTGAGAGTGAAATATCGGACCAGTAATTTTGTGTTGTCATGAATTTCAAAATTAATGTGTCTTGGCTTAAGTCGCGTTTGGGTGCTGTTTTTTTATGAGCTTTTAGAATTCTGCTTATTTGTAATGAAAGACCTAATTTCTAGCCCTTTTCTGCCCTAACTAGTGTATCAAACAGCTCCTCAAGATGAGACTTCATTTTGTTTGTTAAGTGAAGGAAATATTGTGCTAACGAAAATGTAGTACATTCATATAAAAATGGGGATGCTAACATCACTAGAAGTACAATAAACTGAAGTACATTACCAATAATTAAAGAAGCACAAAAATCGACAATTTGAGACTTTCTTCAAAATAATTGAACAAGATTATAGCAACTAGAGGCGGGCACACGATGCGTGTGAAAGTCGAATTTTGATAAATAAAAAAATAATAATATACGAACAATAGCTTCTGGCTTATTGTTCGATCTTCTCCGCCTTCTGTATGCATTTTCTTTTATCAAAAATTGACTTGCACACTCATCGCATGCAACTCAAATTTTAATGAAATATACACAGTATTTCGAATAACTATTGACATTACTCTCTTGCAGCCTAACCCCAAGAATCGAATAGATAGAACTATGATTAATTGTGTAGGGAGCAAACCCACCAACTAGCCGGATTAACCGTTGACCCTTTCGCAACGCTTAAACAGTAAATTTTCCGTGTGTTCTAGGACGAAAGTAAGGACAAAATTAGTGTCGAACATGAAGGACAAAATTCTCGCGTGTTTGTCGGTAGGGCTGCAAACGAACCGAGCTGCTCGCGAGCAGCTCGCGGCTCGGCTCGTTAAGGCAAGGCAAGGCTCGGCTCGGTTCGTTAAGTAAACGAGCCGAGCTCGAGCTCAATTTTTAGGCTCGTTTAGTTAATGAGCTTGCTAAAGCTCGGCTCGGCTTTCAAAAGCTCAGCTCGATTGCATAGGCTCGGCTCGTTTAAGGAGGCTCGTTAAGTAAATTACCCTGGCTCGGCTCGTTAAGGGCTCGGCTCGTCTATGATCAAGCCGAGCTTGAGCTCGACTTTTCGGCTCATTTACTTAACGAGCCGAGCTCGAACTCTACAAAGCTTGGCTCGGCTCGGCTCGTTTGCACCCATATTTGTCGGGCAGTTATTACAAAATTGCCACCGTTTTAATTTTAGGTCGTCTTCTTCCTCTTTTAGGTCGTCTTCTTCCTCTCCATCGTCTGCCGCTCTCCCTCTTCCTCTCCATTGTCTCTCTTTCTCTCTCGATTCCTGAAGATCAGATACAAATACAAAGACATCAAACCCAAGCGAGGAAAACCGACTCTGGAATCTGCACGTGCCGCTGCCTTCAAAGAATTAGAGAGTCTCGAAGGCTCATCGTGTATTAAGATCGAGGGCTACGATTTCAACCAAGGTGTTAACTATTCTGAGCTACTCAGGTCCATGGTCTCCACTGGGTTCCAAGCCTCCAATCTGGGTGATGCCATTCAAGTCGTCAATCAAATGGTTTGTATCACCTCTACGGTACTTTTTTTTTTTAGTTTGAATTTAGAGCTTGTATCTCTGGACTGTATCTTCCTCTGCTAGTTTTGTCTGGGTGCTTTGTATTTGGTTCAGAGAAGTTTTCTGGGGTTTCGGCTGGAGTTTTGCACCCTAGGTGTTTGTGAAAAGTCCCCTATGAAATTTTCTGATTTTCTGGGTATCCCGATGTTAATCCTACACGAATCAAACAAAGGATTGAGTGAGATTCAGTACTAAATTAGTCCCGGGACAAATAATCACAGGACTACCAATCCCACCTATTTTAGTCCGCGAATCAAACAAGGCCAAAACCACAATAATTGTTTCAGCAGGAAGGACTTACCATTAGACCATTTAGGAACACTTTAACATTCAATGTGTATTACGCGCCATTTAGGAACACTTTAACATTGAGATGTGTAGTACAATTGAAGGCCTATTTTCCGGAAATGGTCATAGTGAAATCTATAAAGCCCAGTGGCGTTTTCTACAAACCCAAATTATTCACAGTGAAAAGGCGTTTCATTAAATTGACTACAAATTCTAATGCCTGGTTGATACATTTAATCGAACACCTGTAATGCTTTTGAAAAAACATCAGGAGACTAAACGGACAGAGAGAGAATAGCACAGGTAGTTTGCCCAGACTCAGTTCGGATATCTCAACACAGCACGTACGAACATCCAAAACTGAAATTAGAAGGGAACCATATACCTTCAATTTCATGCAGAATGGCAGCATAGAAGATAGAACTTTCATTCGAAACCTGCGAAGGCCACAAATTATAAACCCCAAAATCAAACATGGGGATTGAACAAATGATAAAACAGATTTCATAACTTACATCAGAGATTTAACTTCTACATTCCGAGTAGACGGCAAATGCTTCTTGATTCCATGTCACTGATACCAATTTCAAGGGAAAGTATTGTACTTGTTTGTGTGTTTGGCTGCCGAGAAAATCTCCTGTGTGTGTGTGTGTGTGTGTGTGTGTTTTTACAGAGAGGGAGAAGTCTGCTTTGTGGGAGAGATCCAAGGGGTGGGTAGTTTGGAGAAGGGGAGAACGTGGGTAAAGAGAGAAAGGGGGGAGGGAAAATTGAAAAGTCTATGGGGAGGGGTGGGCAGTTGAAGGGGATGAAAGTAGACCATGGATTTGTGTGTGTTGTCCCAGAGAACACATCTCAGCCATTGAAGTGCTTTCCTTTGCAATTTGAGTCCTTCTCTTGCAAATCTGAGCCCTTGATTCAGATCCAAGGGTCTAAAATATTGTGTGTGTGTGTGTGTGTGTTTACAGAGAGGGAGAAGTCTACTTTGTGGGAGAGATCCAAGGGGTGGGTAGTTTGGAGAAGGGGAGAACGTGGTTAAAGAGAGAGAGAGGGGGGAGGGAAAATTGAAAAGTCTATGGGGAGGGGTGGGCAATTGAAGGGGATGAAAGTAGACCATGGATTTGTGTGTGTTGTCCGAGAGAACACATCTCAGCCATTGAAGTGCTTTCCTTTGCAATCTGAGTCCTTCTCTTGCAAATCTGAGCCCTTGATTCAGATCCAAGGGTCTAAAATATAGAGAATTCAAATACTGAGCTCTCTTATTATATAGATTGGGCAAACAAAAAGAAAAAAACATAACTAATCATATTATAAACTCAAGTACAAAAATATGCGCATATTACATTTATGGACCTTAAAACTATTAGACTTGGACAAAGTTATGTGTTGGACTATCAAGAAATGTGTAAGAGGGGAGCATTTTTTACATTCAAGTAAAATAGTGGACAAAAGTTTAATATACTCCATGGAGCATTTTTTTGGTTAAATGTCTTGAGAAATTCCAACACAACCCAAAATCTTTTATCAAATTTGATTCTCCTCTTTTTGCTCAAGAATATATTGATTTTGAAAATGACAATTAAACAAGTTTATAAAAGATTTAATTTAACTTGATTTGAGGGGGAGAATGATTATCACTTGCGCACAATTTTATCATCAAATTCAAAATTGATGAAAAACAAGAATATCAAGATCCCCTTACAATTGCATCTCCAAACCAACCGAACTGTTCGTGAGTAGCTCGATGCTCGGTTTATTATTAAAGAAATAGGGCTCGAACTCGAGTTTTAAACTCATTTGGTAAGCAAGCCAAACTTGAGTTAGTGATAACTAGGCTCCTTTATACATGCTTTGCTCATTTGTAGAGGTTCAACTTATTAATATGTACTTGTATAGTAAGCAAAATGAGCTCGAGCTTTACTCGAATGAGGATAATTTTGAACGAGTTGAGCTTAAATGAGCTCCACTCGGCTCCTTTGCACTCCATTTATGGACCTCAAAACTATTAGACTCAGACGAATTTATGTGTTGGACTATCAGCTAATGTGTGAGATGGATCATTTTTTACTTTCAAGTAAAATAGTGGACAAAAGTGTAATATACTCCATGGAGCATTTTTTTCCGTCAAATGTCATGAGAAATTCCAACCCAACCCAAGATCTTCTATCAAATTTGCTTGTCCTCTTTTTGCTTGACAATATATTGATTTTGAAAATGGCAATTAAACAAGTTTATAAAAGATTTGATTTACCTTAATTTGAGGTTAGAATGATTATCACTTGTCAAAACTTTTAATTAATGAACTACAGCCTCCTTTTAGCACAGTTTTATCATCAAATTTAAAATTGATGAAAAACAAGAATATCAAGATCCCCTTGCAATTGCATCTCCAAATCAACCGAACTGTTTGTGAGTAGCTCAATGCTCGGTTTATTATGAAAGAAATAGGGCTCGAACTTGAGTTTTAAACTCATTTAGTAAGCAAGCCAAACTTGAGTTAGTGGTAACTAGGCTCGTTTATATATGCTTGGCTCTTTTTGTACAGGTTCAACTCGTTAATATGTACTTGTCTAGTAAACAAAATGAGCTCGAGCTTTAATCGAACGAGGATAATTTTGAACGAGTCGAGCTGAAACCAGCTCCACTCGGCTTCTTTGTAGCCCTACCAATTCTCTCCTCTTCCAAGGTTTATTTATTTATTTTCATGCTTCCTCTCCAAGTTTGACACTTGAACTAATCTCCTCAACTCCATTGCAAATTTGACAGATTCCAATCACTCATGAATTCCTCCTACAAAACCAGACCCATACACCAACCCAAATCACACACACTAGCTGATGACAAACCTTCCATTACCCTCTCCCTCTCGCTCTTTCTTCTCCAAACTCCTCCATTGCACCCACCAAAAAAACCTCAAACAGGGCCAAACACTACACTCCCAAATCATTCAAACCGGCTCCTCCTCCTCCTACCTATTCATAGCCAACGCCCTCGTAAACTTCTACGCCAAATGCCATCGCTTAACCGAAGCCAAACTCGCATTCGAAGAAATACAAAACAAAGACGTTGTCTCCTGGAATTGCCTAATCAATGGCTACTCTCAATTGGGTGGGACCCGAAATTCTTCCTTTGTGGTGGAGTTGTTCCAACGCATGATGAGGGAAGAAAGCGAAAACAATGTGTACCCAAATGGGCACACTTTTACTGGGGTTTTCACTGCCGTGCCGAATTTGACAAACTCTTTGGGTGCTGGGAAGCAAGCCCATTCAGTGGCGGTAGCATTTGGTAGTGTTTCAGATGTTTATGTTGGTAGCTCTTTGGTAAATATGTATTGCAAATTGGGTCTTGTTTGTGATGCACGTAAGGTGTTTGATAGAATGCCAGAGAAAAATTCATTTACTTGGGTTAATATGATTTCTGGGTATGCAGTGCAGAGGCTTGGTGCGGAAGCTATGAGGGTTTTTAAATTGATGGTGGGTGTGGAAGAGGAGGTTTTGAATGAGTTTGTGTTGACTAGTGTTCTTAGTGCTTTAGCGACCGCTGAATTTATTGTAAGTGGGAAGCAAATTCATTGTCTTGCTATTAAAAGCGGGCTTCTTTCAGTTGTGTCTGTTGGAAACGCGATTGTGACAATGTATGGAAAATGTGGGAGCTTAGGTGATGCTGTTAAAACCTTTGAGTTGCTTAGTGATAAGAATACAATTTCGTGGTCCGCACTGATTACTGGTTTTGCAAAATCTGGGGATTCTGAAAAGGCATTGAAACTGTTTTCGAAAATGAATAGTTTTATGATGAAGCCTAGTGAGTTCACTCTTGTTGGAGTCCTCAATGCTTGTAGTGACATTGGTGCTGTTGGAGAAGGAAAGCAGGTGCATGGTTATTTGGTAAAACTGGGCTTTGAATCTCAAATCTATATCATGACAGCTATGGTTGACATGTATGCAAAATGTGGTTGTATAACCGATGCTCGGAAGGGTTTCAACTATTTACAAGAACCTGATATTGTTTTGTGGACTTCAATGATTGGAGGGTATGTGCAAAATGGGCAAAATGAAGATGCTCTTGTCTTGTACTGTAAAATGCAGATTGGAAGTATCTTTCCAAACGAGCTTACAATGGCTACGGTTCTAAAAGCCTGTTCAAGCCTTGCTGCTTTAGAGCAAGGAAAGCAAATCCATGCAAATGTGGTCAAGTATGGGTTTAGTCTTGAAATTCCAGTTGGAAGTGCTCTCTCGATTATGTATGCAAAATGTGGAAGTGTTAATGAGGGGAACCTTGTTTTTAGGAGGATGCCCACACAGGATGTAATCTCATGGAATTCTATGATGTCTGGGCTCTCTCAAAATGGATATGGCAATGAGGCTCTTGAACTTTTTGAGGAGATGATGTCTCAAGGAACAAAGCCAGACTATGTTACTTTTGTGAACGTTCTTTCCGCTTGTAGCCACATGGGCTTGGTAGAGAGAGGTTGGATTTATTTCAATATGATGTCAAATGAGTTCGGTATAGTCCCAACAGTAGAGCATTATGCATGCATGGTTGATCTTTTGAGTCGTGCTGGGAAACTCACAGAAGCTAAAGAATTTATCGAATCATCACCTTCTGAACATGGCTTATGTTTATGGCAGATCTTGTTAAGTGGTTGCAGGAACTATCGTGACTATGATTTGGGAGCCTATGCAGGAGAGAAGTTAATGGAGTTGGGCTCAAAAGAATCATCTGCATATGTGTTGTTGTCTAGTATCTATACTCTGTTGGGCAGGAGGGGGGATGTGGAACGGGTGAGGAGGATGATGAACCTTCAAGGGGTGAATAAGGAGCCTGGGTGCAGCTGGATTGAGATGAAGAGTCAGGTTCATGTGTTTGTTGCTGGAGACCAAATGCATCCACAAGATAAACATATACGTACAGAGGTACAAAGATTGAGCAAACTGATCAAGGATGAAGGTTACAAACCTGTATTTGATTTACTTTGTGCTGACTTGGAAAGCTGAGATATGAAGACATTCTACTGTTTGGACCAAGCGTTTATGAAGCCCATTTATTGGCAAGTAACTCTATTTCCCCTAATATATGAGTCTTAACGTGAAAAAGGTCCCAAGGACTCGGGAATGATGTAGTCTATAAACAGACTTAATGATTTTGTTATCAACAAAGAAGGCTCCTACTAGGGTGGTTCATTACAGGGCTGATGGAAAAAATTCAATCATGGTAAGGCTGGATTTGAAGGTGGAAAAGGCATTGGCTTTGTTTCACACAAACAGACATAAGATATTTCATTAATATATAGTGATGCTGGCATGAGTTGAACCGGTGGATAAGATTATATAACTCTTTCGTAGTTATATGCGAGATGGTAGGCGTGATTTGCCCAAAGTTGTATTTATTTAAGTGATTTCACTGCTCAGTTTTGATGACCAGCTGCTTAACCCTTCAAACTCGAAGCCAATAGGGTGTTGATGTTCTATTGGAAAAGTAGCTCCAACGTTCCGTCACGAATTGTGCTCTGAGTTATGTGCAACCCTGCTTTGCCTGGTTCTGTTGTTGAACAATGGTAAGACTGGTAGTGTGCTCAGTCTTTTGGTATATATCTGCAGCTGTGTGCACACAAACAACCACATATCAATTATCATGCTTTTGCCATTCGCTTGAAAACGCTAACTATGGACCACCTTCATATCGTAAAATGCTACTTCCATGCCCAAAATAGACTTGTTTAGAGGACCATGGATAAATGCTTAGGGGGAGTTTCCCAATGGATTATTTGATTTTATCATCTTCGATTTTATCATCATCTTTTACAAATGGATAAAAGGAAGGTGATTTTATCACACTAGATTTTATCACACTATATTATCCACAACTATTATCACACTAGATTTTATCTATTGGGAAAACAAGGTGATTTTATCACCCCTCCATAAAACACCAACTAAAATCAAATTTCTCATTTTATCTCATAAAATCCATTGGGAAACTCCCCCTTAGTGGATGATGTTCTACTTATTTTGAGTTTTATGCAATTTTAATAGACTTCTTTAGAGAACTATGGACAAACATTTACCATGTGATGCTCTACTTAGCTTGAGTTTTATGCAATTTTGCTTTGTTGTTTTGCTACGGCAGGAGCTGGGAGGCTCTTCCTTTGTTGCAAAATTGGTACTCTCATAATCCTGCTGCAATCATTACCCAAGGGCTTCCAGTTGCAACTTATGCCTATGAATGTATGTGGATCTTTATAAATGAGATTTAGTTTAATTAATTTGGTGCTCTCTCATATAGCATTAATTGTCTATTATGGTTATGCATTCTGTTTGGTCAGCTGTGCATAATGGTTCTTTTGTCTCATAGACTTGTTACTCCCTCCGTCTGCCTTTGTTGGTCCATTTTTGAAATCTGTTATATCTTTCAATTTATAATGGTTTTCATGGTTTTGCAAACTTTGTATAATAGAACTAATTGAGATCTATCAAGTAAGATTCATATTGCATATTTTTTTAGATTCATATTGAAAGATATAAGCAATAAAAAAAATTGCACGGATTTCAAAAATGGACCAACAAAGGCGGATGGAGGGAGTATATGGTGGATGCTTGCTTACTTTAGATGTTAAATGTTTAGGTGCCCGCACATTCGGCTTCAGTCTACAATGAATACGGATTTAAAAAATGGACCAACAAAGGCGGACGGAGGGAGTATATGGTGGATGCTTGCTTACTTTAGATGTTAAATGTTTAGGTGACCGCACATTCGGCTTCATTCTACAATGAATATGCTTTGAAGAGCCAATATAAGACGAGCATTTTTCCTCAGGCAAATCAAACAGAGTATGATTAGCTCATATGTTGTTTCAATGAGGTACCTGACATTTTTCCCACCTTAGTGCTGAATGGCATGTTTTAGCAGCAAGAATTAGATGGTCTCAGTTTGGCTTCTGTGTCCTTAATTTTCTGCGTGTTAACATTGGCTTTTGTGGCTTGCACCATTGAAAGTGTGGTGGCACCAGCTCTCATTTCATAATTGCATTTGGGTTTATTGCTGGAATTGAATATTTTTCCAAATAGGCCAAAACTTACATTTGACAAAAGGATAACAACTCAAGAATCTGCAATTTAATTTGCTGACCACTCATGCAAAGTTGCAGACAGTTTGGCTGTGGAAAAACAACAGCGAAATTACTCATAAAACAGATGCTGGAAGAAGAGTCGAAGACATCATAGATGCAATGAACAGAAATTGAATCTGCAGTTACAAATCGGGCGCAGGAATCGAAACATAGTCCCTAAGAAAAAGCAGAAATGAGAAAGCAAGGAACAGCAATAGTATTTTACCTTTTTTGCTAGTTTAAATATATGCATGTTCCTGTTGTTTCTATATCTTCGCTTGTAGTTGCTAAGTCTGTGCATACAGGCAAAGACGGATTGGGGTTTACACATTACCATAGAGGATGGAAACCATGGCGCAATATGGGAAGCAAATTTGATGTGTCCTAGAACCATAGCTTACTGTGATCCAACTGGTACCATAAATACTCTCCCCAAAAGCTTATTGGTGACCTTTCACACTAAATATAATTAATAAAGTATAGAATCCTCAATTTTAATAAATTGATAGAATAGTGCTTTAAGTCCAGGTATTGTACCATGGGGATCAAGAGGCTAAGTTGTGTTATTTTCAAAATCAATTCCTAATTTAATCCGAAAAACAGATTGGAGATTTTAAAAAAAAAAAATTGCTTCCCTAACAAAATATCAAACTCTATGTGCAGATAAAACTAGTTTGCGATCTTTTTCGATGTCTATAATTTTCGTGATTCTTAAATAGGAAGATTGTCTATGGATACATGGGCTGAACTTCTTTGCTATTCTATTGACTCGATAACTTTGAATTCTTTCTATCACTGACCCTGCCAATTGTACCAGCTGAGTTTTGGCCCCTCAGAGATGGAATCTTGTTGGCAGCTTCCTTGGATTTGAGAAATGTGATGTTGAAACTGATATCTTGTTGTGCAAATCTTTTTATAGGTACTGTTTCGCGCAACTTGTGCGAAAAATGCTAGTCAGAATCATTTGCCTTGATATATAATCGCGACTTAAGGTTCCTCAAGGGAAAGTTTTATCGGAAAACGCTTAGTGCTGTGTATCGAGAAGCCAAAAGTTGCACGGATTTGCTGATGAGGAAGACAAGTCCAGCTCTTGGAATTCATGTGTTAACATCAATGGCTAATTGTATTGCCAATCAATTGTTGGACAAAAAGAGAAGACAAAATGAGGATATTCAAGGATTTAAACGTTTTGAGAATAAGAAAACTATGTTCTCTTTGTTTCCTACATGTTCCTTTTTGCAGAAACTATGAATAACTAAGAAATGATTAGTCAAAGTACATATCAAAAAAATGAAGTACTTTTTTTTTTCATTGGCCGTGAAAAAAATTAAATTCCTCCACGTCTAAGGACCCCAATAAGAAATTTGGCAACCTCTTGAATCGAGACTTGTAAATTTTTTAGTCCAAGCATGATTGCCTACCTTTGACTGGACCGGATAAGAGATTAGGCAAATAAACAAAAGTTAGGCAAACCAAAAGAAAAGAAAAGAAAAAGCAATGAAAGCAAATTTCTAATGAAAATGACCATGTCAACAGTTTTGGGTCCCTTAAAATCAATTTCTATGGTACATTCGGCCATTGTCCCAACCACTATAAGGAACTACACAACTACACCGGTTTTACTATTAAATGCAAAGGGTCATATATTTTTGTTCAACAATGTTACAGACACATGCATTCTCTTATGTATAGAGAAAACATTCTTTACACCATCGGTGTAACTAATAGTTTCTTCCAAATCAACTGCATTGCGCGACATATCCACGCTCTACTATTTGACACCATTGTTTGGACACATGAGTCAATATAATTGATTTGAAGGAAACTTTTGTTTAAACCGGTAGTGTAAATAATGTTTTCTTTTATGGATAATTCAGATACAAATATGTCTGAAATTATCTTATTTGTATGGACTCATATTTATTACATGGGATCCACAAACATCATACGGGTTCTGTATCAGACTCTGTGTAGAAACATATGTGACCATAGCATTACTCATATTTGCAAGACTTCTAATCCCCCATAGATTATTTCTCTTTGTGAAATACATTCTGAATTACGTGAAATAATAACACATATCCAATTAAAAGCCTCGTCCAAGTATAGTAACAGCCCCTTTGGTTGGTGAGAGGAGAAAAGAAAAAAAAGGGGAGGGATTTCTCATTGTGTCATCCAAATAACTCTGAGAAATTACTTTTTCTCTCTTCTATTCCGGTGACCTCTCTCATCTCCAGCAATCTTAAAACTCAGTTTTGATCAAAGATCCGACTTTGCCTCGACGAGATGAAAACAACGGTGCAAGTACGACGGCGATCCGAGGATAGGGTGGACCGCACGTGCTGCCGACAATCCGTTTCTCACAGAATCGCACCAAAAGTGGCACCAAAAGTGGAATCTCACTGTTTCTCTTCCTCTCCCACCACTTTGGTCATCCAAACAAAGGAGAGACTTCACACTCCCGATCTGTTTCTTTCTTTTCTCGCGTTTTCCCTCTATCCAAAGGGGTGGATGGGACATCCGATAAAATAGGACCATAATATTAGTTGAATACATGTAAACATGCTAAACACCCTCAAGTTATAAAAAAAAATGAATATTTAAAGCTCATTTTAAATAAAATCTCATTTTTAAAGGAAGATGGTGATTGTCCTTTGGCAAAAAAAAAAAAAAAAAATACTTTTGTCCTTATTCAATTTTTTTGCCAAACATTTTGTGGTTTCGAGTTGAGACGAATCTAACAAAAAAATTATTCAAAAAATATTTTTTTTTAAAGCTCATTTTAAATAAAATTTTCATTTTTATTCAGTTTTGACCATAATTTTATACTTTTCTAAGATGGTGATTGATGAGTAAATAAAAAATCCGGCTAGACAAAAGTGGTTTTTTACAAAAACCACTTTTTGGCCTCAAAACTATTACGGACTCATATTTATCCGGCTGTAATTACTATTACAAGTTACAATCCCCCACCCTATATTTACTGAGAATCCATCTTCTTCGCCTCAAAACATTCACTCAATTTTTCCACTTTCCAGCGTGCCGACAATCTCCACTTTCCCACTCCAACCCTTCACTTTCTCTCTCGATTTCCCGAGAAAATTCTCTCTCCAAAACCACCCCTCAGCCCCAATTCACAATCCCAAATCCCAAATCTTTACCTTGCTAAACCCTAGCCAACCCATCAAGGATTTGCAAATCTCCAACTCTTAAGGTCAGTACTTACTGTTCCCTCTCTCTTTCTTTCTATCTATATCTATGTATTTTGATTCATGGGTATGTGTTTAATTTTGATTCTGTTATCTGGTTTAGGACTATTAGGGTTTGAATGACTATAGAGGAGTTGTAATTTCTGATGATGCCTCCTCCAAGGAGAAAGAAATGGACGGAGGCAGAAGAGAGAACCCTAATAGACAAGTATGGGGAGATGGTCTGTGATGGGAGTTTAGCAAAGATGAAAACTAGAGAGAAAAAGTACAAACCCATTGCCCTGTATGTGAATTCTGTGCACCATGTTCGGGACCCGATCACGTATCCGTGGCAATGGACATGGAAAGATGTGTCAACCAAAGTACAAAACATGAGGCATCAGTATTCACTGGTGAAGCAAAAGATCAAGAAGAACGAGTTTGTGGGTGATTCGGGGGTGGAGGAGTTTGATTGGGTTGATGGGCTAACTCATTGGTCGAATTTCTTGAGGTATAAGGAGGTTTTTGGGGATGTGGCACTTGTTTTTGGTAGTAATGATTCGGTTATGGTTGCGGGGGTAGATAATAATGAAATTGGAGAAGGGTTTGATGGGAGTGGTCATGGAATGGAGATTGTGGAATTTGGGCATCTGGGTCATGATGGGGATGGTGATTTTACGGTGGGGTTTGATGGAGGTGAGAATGGAGTTATGGGTTTGGATTTTGATTACGACGGCGACGAAGGAGAAGATAATCATAACTGCGGCACTCAATCGAAGGAGGATGCAGATGATGGATTTGTGTGTGAAGATGTTGAGCCGAGTGGGTCTGACACAAGGAAGAAGAGGAAAGTTTTGAAGGGGGTGGGGAAGAGGGCGTGGGGGTTTCTTGCTAACCAGTTAGGGCAGTTGAGGGAATTGGAAACTCGGCTTGAACATCGTGAGGTGGAAAGAGAGCAGGAGAGGCAGAGGAGAGAGAATCACAGAGTGGAAATAGAGCACGAACATGAAAAGAAATGGGAAGAGAGAGAAAAGGAGAAGGAAGAGAGGGAGAGGGCCCGGGATAAGTTGAGGAAGCAAAGGATTCGGGAGTGGGAAGCTATGGAGAATGAGAGCGAAGATAGACAAAGGAGAAGGAGAGAGGAAAAATTGATTTATGAGAGAGAATGGGAGGAAAGGATGAACAGGAGGAGGTTAGATTGGAAGAAGAGAATTGATGAGATGTTGGGCCAGCATAGAGTAGAAATGGGTCAAATTCAGACACGAATACTTCATGAACAACAGAACCTTACGAATCAGTTGCTTGGGTTTGTTTCACAATGGACTGGTCATCCAACTGGGCTCACGGATCACACTGGGGCTGGCAATCATTATATGTCACAAATGCTGCAGAATCTGCACCAAATGAATGGTATTGTCCATGAGGACACCCGAGTTGAGGAAGATAATCCAGATGATCAATTCATTGTTGATGGATGATATGTCACTCAGCTGTCAGCACCGCTAATTTCTTCTCAATTTGCTGAAACTGAAAGGAGCATGCAGGAATGTTGTGGTGGGAAGAACTATGAAGGTCAGATATTTGTTACATGTATTTTACTATGTACTTGCAACTAAGCATTGGTTATATAGTCATCTGTGTAGTTTTGAGTTTTCGGTTTATTTTTTTGGTCCAATGGTCTCATAGTAGGGAATAAGGGTGTAGATTTCAGTGATTCCAGTTCTCTGTGTAACTATTCTTGAATGCAATTCCAATCTTTTCCGAATACAATACACTTCCATGTTTCAATTTTTTGTTTAATTTTCGTCACTTTTACCTCCCAATTTTCAATGCTCAGCTTGAAATAGAATGGGACTGAAAATTCAGTGAGCATGGGGGTTAAGTTTCACAGTGAACAATGATAGTTTTAGGTTTTTCAGCATTTTTGCCTTATTCTTGTTGGTGCCATGCATTTTAAGGCACATTCACTTTCCAGATACTCACCTAACCACCCTTCTCAGACTGAAACAAAACTTAGTGCTGGAAGATGCATCTTACGTAATTCCCTGTACCCTTGCTGTTAAAAAATAAAAATAAAAAGTAATTCCCTGTACCCATGTTTATTGGTATGAAGTTGGACTCTATCTTGTGAGAAACGATCCTTTTTCCCATCTCACAAAAGGAAATGATTTTTGCATGTCCAAAATACTGATCTGGGGATATCTCCACACATGCTCTTTGTCCAACACTGAACATTGTTTCAATCTTGTTGGTAAGTCTGTTGCGACTGGCTGGAACGCAGTTGCCTGTTTCTCTATGCAGTAATCTTAATACCAAGTCACATCTGGCCTTGGGTGTTTGTTTTGGGGGTATCCCTTGCACTGTTGCACATCTTTAAAGGCAACATTTAGTCTGGTTGAGAAGGTACCGAGGCACAGAGGCAGAGAGTTTCTCGTTTTGTATCTCCTTTTAGGTAAACATTATAGTTGCCCCAGACTTGGTACTATTATATATAAGTTTCATTGGCGTCTCTTTAGTATTAGTTCGGTTGGCTGAGGGGGGTATTTTCAGTGGCGCTTTAGGAAATGGTAAAAAAGGTGAAGTTTGGATCTTCTTGGGGGCTAATGTGGTAGCAAAGTAACATAAGTAGTAGATTCCGTACCTCAGATGTTCAAAATTTGGGGGTTGGGAGAGGGTGTCATTTCTTGGCTGAGGAATACCTTGTATTGGGAATCAAGATCCTCTCATATGCCAAACTCTTGCGTGATCGTGCATGTGAGCCAAAATGCAACACATGGGTCTCATTCCCATTTGACGGTCCAAACCGTTCATTTTGAGAGCAACTTATCGTCAAGTCTTAAGGTGGCTGCTTGTAAGCAATTTGCCACCTTCTTCCCGGTTGGCTGCCATTCCTCGCTAGCTAATCATTAAGTGACTTATCACTTTTTTTACCATTTCCTAATTTTTCGAGGTACAGCTACCGATATATACCGCATTGAAGGAAGTCTATTGAAAGTTTCAGATTGTAAATATACACGCAGTTTGTTACCTTTAGGTTCTGAGTTTGAGCCACATGGCTTATTTTGCAGAAATCATTGCAGAATTCTGATTTATGCTAGTTTCCATATGAAATTGTCTTCCCAGGACAAGTAGTTGCATCTGTACTCGGACACCCTTCGGATAATGAACACCCGAAATTAAGGTAATGTAAAATAGGTTATTGTCTACCGATCAAAACAGGTTTCGTGGAGACGAGGATCAACGATCCAGAAAATTCAAATTCGTATCCTTTTACTTCAGGAGAAGATTATTAACGCGTGTTGTTACCATGAATCAGTTGAAGATCTTTATGTGATCAATCCTATGAGAAGTTTTTGGTTTGTTTAAAAGTTTTATTTGAATCATTAATTCTTGGAAGGATTGGCGGCGGAAAGAAAATGATAGTAAGAAGTAAAACCTTTTAACCAAAAGTGGTGTAACATCGTGAACCAAGAAGATGCATAACATTTCAACATAAAGAGGCGTAACATTCACCAAAAATAGGCGAAAACATGTAGGTTTCCCGAATTCATATCATATTATCACCATCTTTTAATTTAATCACACAATTTCTAACTCAAAACTTATTGATAAGTTTTTTAAACACTCATTTGGACCCTCCACAATTGGGAATATTGACTAGGCATGAGCAGAGGTGTTGATTAACTTTGGCAATTGGATCACATCTGCAATTCATAGCCATCGCAACTGCACCATACTTGGAATTGAAGGCAAGGAAGCATTCCCATTGGGCCCACATTGCCCTGGCATGATCATCTTAATTGGGCAGAGTTTGAATTCCCCTGAAATTCATTACAAAAAATAAAAACTAAGGCAACGTGAGAAGATTAATTTATTTTCAGTTGAAAATTTTCTTTTTAGAAGAAAAAAAAATACAAATGCTATGCTTGGATATTGGATATCTAAAGAAAAGGAAAAGTTAAAAGCAAGGAAAAATCTAGATGCAATATTTTTCACTAACCGAGTTCAATTAGTTTTTTAGAAACTACTTTAGTAAAAAAAAAAAAAAATTGTGCATTATTTTTTAACTGTTGGCTCCAATTTAAGGAACTGATTGAGATTTTCAGTTTGGTGTAAAAGAAAATTAAAATTTTTGCACATGTACTTTATTTTTTATCTATAAATTACACAAATTTTCTTAGCGGATGAACATTTTGGGACGGTCACTTGGCTAATTCCGTGATATTTGTAAGAGGGTAAAATTCGTAGGGTACGTAAATCAACAGATTAGTGACTAGGGATGAGAATAATGAATGTAGTTTTAGGGACTTAAAGAGAATCTGGGGACTAGTGAAGAATAAGGCAAAACAGTAGGGAAGACCTTTGGCAGGAATTCGTCACCCAATTAGAGCAAGAATCAAGAGACTTCTCTCTAGAAACGCTCTCGAAGTCCGTCTAATCGTCCTATTTATAGGCCACTCCACCTTCCCTCTGGGCCGAGTGGACTAATAAAGTCCGGACACGTGTCGCACAAATAGTGCGCGAATATTCCTTCTGTAATGTCAGGTCGTTGTCGCGACACCTGCGGGTGTTACTCAGCGGCTGCCTCTCCACGACGAACCCTTGTTCTTAGCCACCAAACCACAAAATCTTCAGTAATCCCAAGAAACGGTGTGGTTGAGGTCTACCTCGGTCTCGATGTCGCCGCTATCGGGCACAGACGAGGCTCTAGCTCGCCATCACCGCGTGGGGCGCGTGGTCATAACCTTCTCGGTCGTGCCACTACCGCGACCAAGCCTCTAAATGGCTCCCCCTCTAGCCCTGCCATGTCGATCGGGGGCGGAACACATCGTCCGGGTCGAATCATCTTTGGAGGGCCGACGTCCCTCTTCGTCGTGTCCCAAAATCTTGGGGAATCATAATCGATTCTTTCGTCATCGTCTCTCATCTGAGACTCAAATGACATAGGTTGTGTCGCCATCGGGTCGCCTCTTGATCGAGGCACCCCTATCTGTTACTCAAAAATCTGGCTAAGTATGGGAAAGTAACTTTTTTCTGGAAGTTTCGAATTGGCCGATAAAAAGTCCCGGTATTTGTTTCTTGGGTTTTTCTAAGCACAATGGTTTAATTGGATGATCTTTTCGAGTACGACAAAATTGTCTTTTGCCCCTTTTCTTCGGAGAAAAACGTGTCGTTTTTCGCCTTTGAACTAAAAATGGGGGGATGAAAATTTGATAGGATTGGAATTTCAAAATTCTGGCAATGGCATTGTTTCCGAAAGGGGGGTACTTCCGTATTTTCATAAATAAATTAAAGTAAAGCGTCTTTACTTAACTTTGGTTTATGAAAATAAGTACCAAAGGACCCGGGGTTGAGACCCTGGGGCTGAGGAATCCGGAGTTGGGCTACCTGGGGCTGAGGATCCGGGGGTGAGACACACCTGCAGGTGGGAGTCCGGGGGTGAGAGACCCGGGGTTAGCAAGCAAAACCGGGGTTGGCCACCCAGGGCCGAGAACCCGGTGACGACATCCCGAGGATGGGACCCGGTAATGCTCACCCGGGGTTGGGACCCGCGGCTGGAAGCCCGGGGATGGAGATCCGGAGTTGGTCGCACGTGGTTGGGCTGCGGGCGGTTGGGCATCCGGAGTTGAGTCATTTGCCTTGTTCCGAATTTGTCCAAGTCGAGGCAATTTCATTGTTAGTACAAATTTCGATAATCTCTTTCCACGTGTCCTCCGAAATGAATGCCACGTGCCCGTTGTAATTTTACCCTTCTACAATATTCAATGAGAAAAAAATGAGTTTATAACATTTCAAAAAATAATGTAACATTCACAAAAAATAACGTAACATTAACAACAAAGATGTAAAACTTTTTAACCAAAAGAGGTGTAACATTGTGAACCAAAAAGATGCATAACATTTCAACATAAAGAGGCGTAACATTCACCAAAAATAGACGAAAACATGTAGGTTTCCCGAATTCATATCATATTATCACCATCTTTTAATTTAATCACACACAATTTCTGACTCAAAATTTATTGATAAGTTTTTTAAACACTCATTTGGACCCTCCACAATTGGGAATATTGACTAGGCATGAGCAGAGGTGTTGATTAACTTTGGCAATTGGATCACATCTGCAATTCATAGCCATCCCAGCTGCACCATACTTGGAATTGAAGGCAAGGAAGCATTCCCAATTCCCATTGGGCCCACATTGCCCTGGCATGATCATCTTAACTGGGCAGAATCTGAATTCTCCTGAAATTCATTACAAAAAATAAAAACTAATTAGGCAACGTGAGAAGATCAATTTATTTTCAGTTGAAAATTTTCTTTTTAGAAAAAAAAAAATGAAAAATGCTATGCTTGGACATTGGATATCTAAAGAAAAGGAAAGTTAAAAGCAAGGAAAAATCTAGATGCAATATTTTTCAATAACCGAGTTCAATTACTCCCTCCCTCCCAAAATAATAGTCCACTACGAAAAGTTGAGAGTACGTTAATTCGGTGAAAAAAATTTCGAAAAATGATACATGGAAGTACTTCATTTTTTTATTTGAAAAATGGCAAGAGATAGAAAGTGAGGCTATCATTCAGGGGGAGTATTTTATTAGAAACTACTTTAGTAAACAAATAAAATATTTTTGTGCATCAATTTTAAATGTTATCTCCAATTTAAGGAACTGATTGAGATTTTCAGTTTGGTGTAAAAGAAAATTAAAACTTTTGCACAGAAATACTTTATTTTTTATTCAATAAATACACAACTTTTCTAAGCGGATTAACATTTTGGGACGGAGGGAGTGATCACTCAGCTAATCCCATATATTCAATGAGAAAAGATGAGTTTATATTCAAGTAAATTTCTTTTTTAACTCAAAATAACGTGAGGGTTTGAGAAAGAGAAAATTCATTGAAAATATAAAAGTACAAGAATCAAACCCTATTAATAGGCCCTTTTCTAAGAGTAATCATACCTTGAGAGAGGGTAAATGTGCTAAAAAAAAGAGCGAAATAAATCATGGAGGAGAGGACTATGAATTTCCTCATTATCTTTCTTTTCCTCTGAATTTGTTGCCTCTCTTTTAGCCTCCGGTGAAGGTAATGGTAAACTTTGCTCTAACTGTAAACTCTATTAATAGGCCAATAGGGTATTAAAATTATGGTGCATTTATATGACAGCAAGGCAAGAGAATCTACCCTTTTATGGAATCTTCATTAATCGCGAACAGCTAAAGGCTTGGCTCGGCTCAGTTACTAATCGAGCAATTAATCGAGCCAAGCTCGAGTTTTAGGTTTGTGTAATAAACGAGTTGAACTCAACAGTATAAACCTCGACTCGAAAAAACTTTGCTCACTTGCAAAGGCTCGGCTAGTTTAGTAATTAAACCGGATTCGGCTCGTTTAGATTTTTACTTTTGTAGAAAAAGAAAGAACTTTATTTATTAATAGGAGGGGAAATTATAACGAGAAACACCACCAACAGAACCAAACAAACAAACGACGGCCACCAACAAAAATATCCAAAAAGGCCTAGGAAAGAAGCATCTTAGGACATTTTCTTATACAAAAATGCTAAGTACTCAGAAAAGGTATCAAAAAATTACCACGAAGGTGAAATCAGTGATTCAAAGGATTTGATGATCGGGTAGGCCAAATGATGGAATTTCCAAAATGTAAACTGTGAAAAGTTATTTTCACAACTCTATGTTATTTCACAAGCTACAAAAGGACAGTTTCAAGTACGATTTGATGATGTCAGATAGTTTCTATCGAATTCCCGAACGGCTACATCATGACAATGGGATGATTTGTGTGTAATTTGTTACGTGATAAGGGATAAATTTGTAATTTTTCAAACGTGAGGGGACAATATATAATTTCCAGAAACCTCAGGGGTAGTTTTGGCAATTTACCCATTGCAGTATTCAATCAATGACGAACCAGAATTGGTGGTGTTTTTTACAAAAAGATTCTCAGCCCGATTGTCCTTGTCTGCATGACACGTCACTTACGGGATGTTAATCTCAACGTCACCTGTTTTAGAACAATGCTACACACACAACTAATCCCACACCACACCCTATGTGAGAGGTGTGGGTTTACTGGTTGCGTCATGCGTATGTTTTTTTTTTTTTTTTAAAAAGATTCTCACACGATTGTCCTTTCTGCATGACACCACGGGATGTTAATCTCAATGTCACCTGTTTTAGCGTGTGGGTGTCTCCACACAACTAATCGCACACCACATGTGAGTGAGGGTGTGGTAGTATTGAAAAGGTAGTGTGTCTGTATCATTTTATTTTTATTTTTATTGGAGCCCTTCTTCAACTTCACAGGAACATCTTCGGTACCGTAAAACATTTGTAAGAATTTAGTGACTTGTCGTTTGCTTCTTGGCATTTTCTATGCTACACCGAAATGGTTTTGGTGTATCAAAGTGATGTTGTGGTAAGTATTTCAGATGTTGTGGTAAGTATTCCAGATGATGAAAACCGTGAACTTTGTGTGAAACAAGGTTGTTTTGCCACATTACCTCGGATACTTACCGCTGCATATGGAATACTTATCACAACATCTGCAATACTTACCACAAAATCTAAAATACTTATTTTTGGAATTCCATACACTAAAACCACTTTTGTGTACCCATAGACGGACTCAATAAACAGATATAATAGTACAGATAGAGACAAGAGGATCAACCAATCCAGAAAATTCAAATCCGTATCCTTTACTTCATGAGAAACTTATTAACAGGCACTAACTAGTGTACAAACTATTATATTCAATGTGCATGTGTCACTCTTTTAGTGAATGAGTCTATCAATGTGTTCAATATTGGATAGATGTGGTAGTGTCATGTGTACATTTAGCGTAATAGTTTGTATACTAGTTAGTGTTTGTAGTATTGCTCGATTATTAATCAATATGTGATAGATGTGGCAAAACATGCCCGAATTAATATCACATTATCGCCATCTTTTTATTTAATCACACAAAATTTCTAACTCAATTATTGGTTTAAACACTCAGCTGGACCCGCCACAACGGATTAGGCATGAGCAGATGTGCTGATGAACTTTGGCAATTTGATCACATCTGCACTTCATGGCCATCCCAGATGCACCATACTTGGAATTGAAGGCAAGGAAGCATTCCCAATTCCCTAGCTTGGATGGTCATCTTAGCTGGGCAAAATCTGAATTCCCCTGAAAATTCATTAGAAAAATTAAGGCAATGTGAGAAGATTAATTTATTTTTTAGTTCAAAATATTCTTTGAAAAAAAATGGTATGCTTGGATAATAGTAATGCAATATTTAAATAAAAAATAAAATATTTGTGTGCATATTTTTTTAAATGTTTACTCCAATTTAAGGAACTGATTGAGATTTTCAGTTTGGTGTAAAAAAAAAAAAATTAAAACCTTTTACACAGGAATACTTTATTTTTTTATTAAAAAAGTACACAACTTTTCGTAGCAGATTAACATTTTGGGATGGACGGAGTGATCACTCAGCTAATCCCGTGAGAGTCAATGAGAAAAAAATAAGTTTATATTCAAGTAAATTTCTTTTAACTTTACCGTGAATAAAAAAAAACTCGAAATATCATGAGGGTTTGAGAATAATCATACCTTGAGAGAGGGTAAGTGTGCTAAAAAAAAGAGCTAAATAAAGCATGGAGTAGAGGGCTACCAATTTCCCCATTATCTTTTCTTCTTGCCTATCTTTTAGTCTCTGGTGAAGGTAATGGTAAACTTTGCTCCAACTGCAAACTCTATTTATAGGCTGTAAAAATTATGGTGCATGGATATGAAAGCAAAGGCAAGAGATCTACCATTTTGTGGAAACTTCATTATTCACACCCGTGGGGCTATATTGGCAGGGGTAGACGCAAGATTTATCATTAGGGGGTCAAGAATTTACAGTATTTACTCCCTTCGTTTAATTTTGATGATCCTTATGAAGTTACGTGCAAATTTTCAGATAAAACATTAAAATATTTTCATACATGTTTTTTGAGTTTCTTCGTACCAAATTAAAGATCTCTATTAATTTTTTAATTTGGTCAGAAAAATTAAAAAATTACGAACTGAAATACTTTTATTTTTTGTCTGAAAATTGCACGTATTTTCGCTGAGGACTATCCAAATGGAACGGAGGGAGTACATTAGAGTAATAAACCAAAAGAGTTCTATTCAATGCATAGAAACAAAATGTGGTATATCATGTTACTTGGGGCAGAGAGAGAGAGAGAGGAGTTAAAAAATCATGAATGTGGCTATGCTCCGCTTTTTTGCGCGTGAGGTGGAGTGTGTTAAAATGGTGGGATCACAAAAAAAGGAAAAAGGGAGATTCGGTGAATCATTTGAGTAATGTTGTAAATATTTCCAGCACATTTAGGGCAAGTGCATTATTTGGGGGGTAAGTATTGCAAGGTAAAGACAACAAGATATACTCCCTATGGGGCAAAGTTACAAACATAACCAAAAGATATGCGTATCACAGGGAGGGTTTCCAACTTAGGGGGGTCAGCTGCGTATCACAGGGAGGACCGCCCCTGTATATTGGACCTGAAGAGCTAGGGCTGCAAACGAATCGTGAGCAGCTGAAGGCTCGACTTGACCCAGTTACTAATAGAGCCAAGCTCGAGTTTAAAGTTTGTGCAATAAATGAGCCAAGCTCAACTCTATAAACCTCGACTTGGTTCGAAAAAACTTGGGTCATTTGCAAAGGCTCAGCTCGTTTAGTAATTGAGCCGAGTTTTACTCGTTAAGGGCTCAACTCATTTACATACAAACCAAGCTCGACTTCGAGTTTTAGGCTTGTTTAGTTTAATGAGCCGAGCTCGAGTCTTAGCTTGTTTTCACCCCTAATTGCAGATCCTGGTCGCACCTAAATTTAAATACGGAAATGCTACATACACAACAGATTGTACAACAAATTGGACAACAGCCCCAAAACGAGCCGTTTTGGGGCACTCATAGGTTTAAAAACAAAAACAAAAAAACCAAAAGTTCCCCTTCTTCCCAAAATCAATTCTTTAGACAGAGAAAAAGAGAGTTGGGTCACGATGACGAGCCAAAGCCGCCAGAGCCGACCTCTGCTATACCGACGACCACCACTACCGGTGGGTCTCTCTCTCTCTCTAGCTCCACGATTGGAAGGTAGATCTCAAAGAAATGTGAGAAATAATCAAGTGCTATTGGACCGAGTTTCGGTGTCGCAAACCCCATTCCAAGCTTCGGTCCGAGATTATCGAGAGAACCTCCGCCGCTCGGGCCAAAAAAACCCCGATAACGATGGTGGTGCGGAGGTGCCGCGCTTGTTTAGTAAGAACGCGGCGGTCTTTGTGGGATCACTCCATTCTCTTTACGAAGGTGTACAAGTGGGGGGTCATCATGGCGGTCACCCGTTTTCTCTCCTTAGTTTGTGAATGGGGGTGGGGAAGAAGAAAGTTTTCACGTTTTTTTTTTTTTTTTTTTTAATGGCCCCAAAACGACGTCGTTTTGGAACCGTTGTCCAATGTTGTTGTGTACATAGCAGCGTTCATTTAAATATGCAAACGCAAAGTGATTCTTTTTAAAGAAGAGTTGTGAGACCGTGGCGTCAAGTGGCATGCATTGATTGGCCAACATAGTAACATAATTACTCTTGATTTAACAATTATTTTGAAATCCCTTACATTTAGTCCTTGTCATTAACCCATCGTTGAACAGTTAGGGATAATTTGTTCAAATTAGGAAATAAGTAAAAAGAATCTTATTAATATTTAATTGAGGTCGTAAATGGGAAGAATCCTACCCTTTTTAGCGGAAAATAAATGCCCACTTCAATAGAATTCTTTTTTCTAAAAAATTGAAATCTGAAAAGGAATCTTGATTGGAAAAACATTGAAACAAAAAGAAATCCTATTCTATTTTCTCTACTTATTTACTGATTTGTAACTCCCAGAAGCGAAATATTAAAATAGAAAATTCGAAATATAAATATTTGGCGGAAACATTGGACACATTCCTTTACAAGGTTTTTTTTTTTTTTTGACACTTTCAAATGGAATCATTGACACATTCCTTTTATGCAAGAAGATATTCCTTTAAAAGGATATCGGTATTTTTGTAAATTACATAGATTATTACTAGGACCAACCTCTTGTTCATAAGAGTCAAACCCTAGATCTCACGCTCCAAAATAGCGGTACACATCCATTAAACCAAACCCCAAGATTCCATTTCTTTACAAGTTTCAAAACACAAACATTTCATCATTTGATTTTTATAAGGAAAAGGCAAAAACCTTCCTATATTAATCCTTGAGATATACTCCCTCCGCCCTTTTTTAAATGATCCACTTGGGAAACGTGTATTTTTGCGGACGTTTAAAAATGTTTACGTATAACGTTTTCAAAACAAATTAAATTTCAATGAGCACTTGAATTTTTAAAACAAATTAAAAAGTTATATAGAGAAAATATGTTTTTAGGGGTTTCAAATTGAACATTCCCATTTGGATCATTTAAAAAGGGACGGAGGGAGTATATACACAAACACACTATACAACTCATTTTGATTTCTATAAAAGTTGTGAACTTATGAGATACTGGAAATTCTACTTACACAGACTTTGGGGATAACAAGAAGAAAAAGGTGTTCAGTTCAATTGGGAAGTAGTATAATACACATTACACATCTGGGTTGTTTGAGAAGCTTTTATTTTTTATTTTTAGCATTTTGCTTTTTATATTTTTTTGTTTTTTTTTAAAACCAGAATGTATTATAATGTGTAAAGTGTTAGGGAGATACGTGCAAAATGCATTTTGTAATAGAGTACTAGTGTTTACGAGATATGTACATACTAATACATTCTGTAGGTCTTTTATATTAACCAGAATAGGAACAGTGAATTGAGTAGTCAAAAACTGTCCTTATTTCTGGCTTTTGTTCTCTAAATCCATAAACCGAAAATACATTACAGGATTGGAAAATGCAATGAAAATAGGAAAATGGGTCATCCAAACACCTATTATCAGTTCTTGATATTAAAGGAAAAAAGAAAAAAAGAAAACACCTGTTATCAGACTGGAAGTTCTGCTCGCGTTTGCTGCATGAGTATTTCTTCAATAGCATCCACAAAGCTTGAAACGTTTTGTCGGATTTGCGCATCCAATGAGTTTGCCACGTCCTGGTAATGATAGGAAAATAGAAAAACAGGAAAACAAACATTTAAAACATTACCAATGAGAAATAACGTATCAACTTCTTCAGTGTAATATACTTGAGATTGAAATGACAATAAGAAGGGATCCGGGGATCCTGTAGTGCAGCACACGAGCCATTGATCTCGGTAATCAACAGCTCAGATGCTGAATTACAACCCTTTAGTGCGGCACCTTGCTACAAGATCTCCAATTCCGAACCCAATAACAACGTACTTTTGTTTAGCAATTTGGGCAGGATGATCGAAATTACGGGGTGGAAACTACAAGAATACTTTTATTCATTCAAAGAAAGTAGAGGGATGATGCTACCTACCTCAACTTTGCAGAGAAAGCTCAATGAAATTTCTTTTGAATGCTGACTTGAGCTCTTGAGTGATATCAGCTTGAGAGCATTATTTGATACTGGCCAACCTTGAGACATCTTAATGAAGGCATCAACTCCTCCCACCATATGGGCAACAATCATCTCATCCCTGTCTATATACTCAAAGGAGTGCCTGCATTTGCATCAAGTGCTTATGAATGATATTCTCGAAAATCTATAAAATACTTTGTTCTATGGTATAGAAAAGGCATGTATGTCAGAGATTCCAGTAGAACTTGCTTAGCATTTGAACTTTCATGGACTTCAAAACATCAAAATTCTGGTGGCAGAAAAACACCACCAAAACAAACTCAATCGCGCATATTCTGTTCTGCTCATATTCTGTCAATTCTACTTCTCATCATTTTAGCCACCAAACCTAAGGGACAAATGAGGTTGAAAATGCTCCCAAGGATGTGATTAAGTCGTGCTCGTTTCCACGAACCTTCAGTTGCATCCCTTGAAAGTCATAAATGCTTCTCTTTCTCTTCATGAGGGGCATTTAAGGAATGACTGTGAGTTATATAGCTGGTGAATATATAGTCTGATAATTTTCCTAATGCCACGGTATCTAAGTGAGATCCAATTCACTGTCAAAATGTTCAGAATCCATCCAAGTACATACTACATACAGTTCTTCTTTGGTGTTTGAAACATTTCCACGCTGTAGCACATGAAACTCTTCTCTTTGAACAGACAGAAAATTGTGGTAAAATCTATAGGATAGTAAATGAAACATCTCAGCGCTCAAATCAAAACAAGGAAACTATCTAGGAATAGCTCATATTATTTACAAAATGTCAGAACTCAAAGCTATCCAAATAAACCATAAACACAAGTCTTACCGTGACTTATTTGCAAACTTCACCAGCAATCGCCGTAGTGTACATAGAACAATTCTATCTTGCACTCTTCTTACAAACCACTCCAATGGAGATCTCATCTCGAGCATTGACATAGTTGAAAACAACTGCCTGGAAGCAACAGAATTTTTTATTTTTGAAGAAAAGCAATGTCCCATAACCCCAACCGAGTATACAGATAACGATTTACTTTCATGAAATATCATGATTTAATGGTTTAAAGAAAATAATAAAGAGACCTCACACCAATCATATGTCCACATATCAACATTTACAGGATTACCTCTCAGGAGGCATGTAAAAAACCCTGCTTAAAAGTTTGATTACCACTTAAGAAAAAATACAAAATAACGAGCATTTGAGCAAATATTACTGCAAGGGTCCAAGAGAAGCACCCAGATTCCATCCAAACTGGACCAAGAAATCTGTTAGAGAAAAGGAAACAAGCCACAAATGTGGAATGTTTACACTTCTTCAGTAGCTTTTGCAAAAACAAAGAAACAATATTAACAGAAAATAATCTACACTATGTTACCATAAAGCACTCACATCTTTGCAGAGCATGCACGCCTAAGTTATGCCTTAAACAGTATAACATATGAACTGGCATAGGTTGACCCAGTCATTTACCAAATACTAGAAGATTTGCACTTGATGCAAAATCAGAGGGAAAAAAAATTAAATGGAAACATTGGACTTCAAAAGTGGCAGAGACTAAGTCATCTTCCGAAGAGTTAAGGAATCAAGTAGATTCATTTGGGCAATGCATCAAAACAAAAACTAAAACCTATTCAGAAAAATGCTACCACTGATATTGACTGCTTGAAGGATGTTGAACACGTGAATTATGTGAAAAACATGTCTGGACATCGTATAGGACTACACGAGTGATGTCACCAAGACATACTCCTCAAAATAACTCCATCTCCTACGTCAGAGGAACCTAAAGCTGAAGAGAAAGTCATAAAATTGACAAAACCTACCTGAAAGATTTTGTAGCGTCGATCAGTTCACCTATGTACACATCATTTGGGAAAATCTGTAAACATCAAATACATCAGTGAAAAAACCCCAGATTCTGTAAAAGTGATATTAAGTTGTGGGCAACATGCCAATAGCCGTAATAAGACTATAGAATATGCATGAATTTTGGGAGCCAAAATAAGACAAACATGTGAGATTTGTAGGCAACATTACACTGCTGCGGAAAACCCTACAAACTCTAATCACCTGAAGAGTGTGCCTTAAAGCAACACAAACCTCCTACTCAGCCCGTTGGTAATTGAAATACAACTGCTTCATTGCATTTTATATGAACTTGGACAACAGTATGTCAATATCATAGAAAATTTCAAGCAAACATTCTCTGATTATCAAAGTGGCATAATGTCAAACTGATGTCTGGTTAAGGGTGTCCTATTTTCGCATTGTTGTATCTCAGATCCGGTCTGCAGTATAGAAATTTAGGTAACAAAAACTTGCCAATATATGTGCATAAAGTAAAGGTTCTAAAAGATGCTAGTCGGTCCCAGGTCGGTCGGCTGCCGACTAGCGACTTTTGGCCGATTAATCGCTGACTTGACCAACTAATCGCCGACTTTTGGCCGACTAGTTGGGTTTCGATCAAGTCGGGGACCTCCGACTAGCGACTTGTGGCCGACCGATTTTTAGAACATTTATTAAAGTCAATGTGACATGAAAGCCTACAATACAAAAGGCTAAAATTCCAATGAGCAAGTAGTGCTGTCAATCCTCATTAGACGCAGTACACACTGTCGGAATTGGTTTATCTTTCGATTTTTAATCTGCAAAAGAACCATTCAAGAAACACTAAAAAGGTAAAATGATCATGGAAAACCAATAAAATGCGAGTGGTACGCAACAGTTAGATAACTTACATAGCAAAACCCATTTTCTTTTACCAAGGAAACTATGCATATGCCATAGTATGGAGTAAGTCCCCAATGGTTGAGTAATAAAAGCTCTAGTTATTGGTAAGTGCCGAAATATGTATATTTTGGCCCTCTAAACTATACTTGTTACTTGTTAGTCATATTTATTGGACATGTGATGCTTGTTTAGTCTCTTTTGTGTTTAAAGGTTGTTCGAGCTCATTGTCCAAGATTTTGCATAAAAACGAGAGTTAAAAGAAGTTTGAGGGGTCAAGTCCAAAATATTTCGAAGTTGGAATGTTGGTTTGTTATTACAAAAAAATGCAACTGTGCAAGGGACCTTTATGTGAGTAATGCATCAATACCCTCTATAAAGAATAGGATGATAATGACCCAAGGCAGCTTTGGAATGTGGGAGTCTGGCCATGAAGCATGGAGGCAGCAGCGGAAAAAGATTAAGGGAGGAGGAAATTGGCCTTGATCATGGAGATTAAACCAACATCTTTTGATGCTCTCCTACATGAGCAACTAATCATCTTTCTTAGGGTGTAGATGAAACCCTAATCAAGTCACTTTGTTTTTATATTGATTTTGAATTTTGATTATCAGAACGATGGTTGTATGACTGAGACTTCTTTTTATGAAGCGTTATTATTTTTCCAAATCTGTGTTATGTGTTTGTTTTCTGTGATTACAAATATATATATGTCATACAATAGTTTTCTTTGTGCATGAACTTGAGAATTGAGATAATCTATACCTAGAGGAGACGAGTCAAGCCTAGAATCAAAGACGATTTGTTCCTATCAAGAGAGGTTATGCCTGAATCTCAATTACATGGATCCTCTTGGAGATGTCGCTAAAGTTTGTAGCTTTTACCGAATCATTATCGTTTTGATAGTTGACTTTCTTAATTGATATAATTACTTGGCTACGAAATTAGGGTGGATTAGATCTTTTCAAAAATACGTATTTAAATCACCATCTTTCTAGCTCTTCTTTATTTAGATAATTTAGTTAACCAAACTCCAATCACTTTTTCTTGAGTTAAATTAGGAATTAACTTTGAAAATAACACAACTTAGCCTCTTGATCCCCGTGGTATGATACCTAGACTTAACCACTATTCTAGTGAATTGAGGATTAGCTCAGTTTTATTAATTATTTTTGGTGTGAAAAACAACCACCAGTTATCCTTCTAAAGGTTTTCCCCTAGTTCAATGGACTTTGGTAAGTAGTAAAGAACTAAAGATACTAGATCATGTGTGATTGAATTCCTCAAGAGGAGGTAGGCACAAAGCCATCGGCAGAGACATAGAGAGGAACATCTAGATGTCATACCTCAACACTTTTTAGCTCCAGTGTCCCTTCCAAAACTTCTACAACCAATTCATGATTGTGTTCCAAAGGCTCAGCAATATCCTCAGCTTTGAGTTGGGACAATAAACTTTCTGAAATTGGAACGTACGTCCTTAATGATATTTTGATGCGGTTTCCTTCAAATTTCCTTACTTTAAAACCAGACAACGCATCCTCAACCTTTTCCACAGCTTCGAACCTATGACCATAACAAAATTAGAGGAAAATTGCATTTAAGTTAACATATAAGTTAACATACGTGCTAAACAGTTGGAACAACAAAGGATGTAGAAGCTGGAAAACCTCTTCAAGTTTTACCTTTTCAAAGCATAATCAAGATCCTGCAACGATTTCAAGGTTATTTTGCTCTTCTCAATCTGGTGACTAAGTTCCCACAACTACAAGGTACAATAGCTGTAAATTATCACTGCTTCCTTTCTTGAAGGCAACAGAAACAATGAATCACATGAAATTTGCTTCCTTTTTAATAAGCACGGGGTCATACCCCAGTAAACCAGGCATACAAACTATAACAACCAAGCAAACCATGGAAAACCTAAGGCAAGCACACTAAACCTAACAGCAAAATAGCAGGCACGAGCCCTAAACCAACACTACTACAGACACCAACAACAGAAAACAAGGCAATTTAGCAACAGGGTACAAAGATTTTACACAAAATATTCCAAACCAGAATCACACGAAATGTTGTTGTACAAAATGCAACAAAAGCAAAAGCTACAACAATACAAATACACAAACCCTGGATAAGGATACCTGGAACTAACACACCTGTTCAGATCATGATGTGGTATGATTTCAACAAAGGATACACCGTTCAGATCTTTGTGACGCATCACGCTTTTCTCAGAGAGAAGTATGTATGCAGAACTACCGGATTCCCAGATCCTAATTTGTTACTTCATCATCATGGAAGCACTAAACTAGACATAAGGATGATATTTACCCAAAAAAAAAAAGACATAAGGATGAAGAATCAGACCTTAAACTTGTAATCTTCCTGTGCTTTTGGCAACTCCCCGTCCCTATGTGAAGGGCAATCAAAACGCCCATCAGCTTTTGCTTTCTCAATACCCTAGAAAATGTCATACATAACGACAAGAAACAAAGTTTGTGAATTAGCCACAAATTGGTTTCGTATATAGTAGAATAATGTATAGTTAAGTGATGGAGAAGATCACATTACAATATCAACAAATCATCACATTTAAGAAGGAAAAACAGAGCACACATTAAAGATCCGCATATGGGTTCCTCTCTCCCCATGTTAGTGATGGAGGCTTAGTCATTGGAGACATGTTGAACAGCATTTTCAGTTTCATCATCTTGGAAAGTTCAACCATAAACTATTTGCTGAGGAAAACAAATAGTAACTTTCATCCTTGATTTTTTTTTCTGGAAACCATAATTTATATCCACAGAAGTAGCTTTTATCAGAATCTGAAGGAGGCAATATAAAAACTAGTTTTCTTCAAGAATCAGAGCAAAACCGTGTACAGCCAACTCACTTATTGGCAAGTACGTGTCTTTGACTAAAAAAAGGTTTTGCGCTTTTGTGTATGCATAGGCACTGAATCATTCTTTATTTCACTACAAAACATGACTAATATGCTGAATATCCAAACCAGCAACAAATCTTCTATCACCAACAAACAGTGATCAGAGTTTAGAGTTCAGAGAACAACTCTTGAATGGAGTGCTGAATGCTAACCTGGGATGCAATAGACTCCAATGAACAATCCAATCCTTCAAGCTCACTCTGGAATTGATTAGAATCTGCAAATATGCACACATTATGTTAGCCACCACACACGCATCAAGGATTTAAAACCAAAAATGAACGTCTCCCACCTTCTATGTATGTCTCAGTTAGATCCTCAATTTCACTGGATATTTTGGCGTTTTGAGCCTCCACAGAGTCAAGTTCCTCCTTCAATTGTCCCAAATACGCATCTACATTCTCAAATAAAACTACCCATTTACATCATAGGTACATATAGACACGTATTAAGAAGAAAGTATACTGATATGGACCATGGACACAACAAGACAAAGAACATGACAGTTCTTCAAAAACAAGGAGACTTGATGTGGATATGTTGAACCTCAATGTGTATTATATGTTTGCCCCGTAAATCAGATGAGAAACCAAAAGACTATTTCTATTGTTTGTAAAAATTAAACATAGTAACTAACTACTAAGGGTAGAAGAATTAGTCACCCATGACTTTAAGAAATTGAACTTTAGACTCGTAACGTGTCACAAGCTTAAACTCCTTGTCCCACTTTGTTTGCTTCTAAGGGAAGACTTGCCACTTTGACCTTTAAAAATATACTACTTCCCGAACCCGAAATAATTTCTTGAATCTTTCTACCACGTTCAAAATATCTCAATCAGTACTTATGACTAGTGAAGAAATCTTGAAAAATTATTCTTGAAAGCATCTTTTTTTCTCGATGTCAAAAAATGACATGACTTTTCATATGAAGCAAATAAATTAGGACTGAGGGAGTAATAATAAATTCCAACACATGCCCAAAGAAGTCCGTATCCCAGACGTGTAAGACACTAATGCGTGAAGCCGGAAGAAATGCACGTGCATCTTAGGTCACACATACATGTACGAGAGCATGAGAAAGGTTTACCTAAATCATCAATTGCCAAAGTCTCAACATCGGAATACTCGGACAGAACCTGATTTATTTTGCTCTGCGATAAAATTGGTTCTTTCAGAAGTATACACACGAGTGAAAAATCATACTCCTATAAAAGTGAATACCACAGCCTAACAAGACCAAAAAGAAATGTAAAAATGGAATTCGAGTTGTACCGAGAGGTGAATACCACAGTCTTTGAGCAGCTGCTCTGAATCGGAAGGTGACATTTCAGAGACATCGTTTGAATTTGCGTAAATTTCTCTTAGCTCCGTAATTCGACTAAAAAAAGAAGAAACAGAGATAATTAATACCAATAGACTCCAAATTATGCATAGATATATACAGAGAGAGAGAGAGAGAGAAATGAACCCGCGAATGGCGTCAAGGTCTAGGGTTTCTGGAGAGGGATTGATGAGGTCGCTCATTTTTTCCTCAGTTGTTCTCTTGCTCTTCCCTCTCCCCATCTCTCTCTCTCTCGGTTTCCCGCCTTTGCTACTGAAAAGTACTTTTTCTGACATTCCAGATTTAAAGTACTTTTTTACTAGTAAAAGAGTTTTTGACCGGTAAAAAAACACTTTAAATATGGAACATTGAAAAAAGCGTTTAGAAGGTCCGATGAGGTGGTATACTCAAATCATTTTGAGATGAAAATAAAAGAAAGGAAAGGAATAAAAAAAAAAATTCTCTTCGGTTGATTGGTTTGAGAGGAAAAAGAGACAAAAAATAACTAAACTAAATCATTTATCTTTCATTCTTTTTCCCTTTTTTTTTTCCTAACTTCTACCAAAAAAAGGGTAAAAAAAACCGCTTTTTCCTATGATATTTTTTTACAATCCATTTGGACGGAGAGATTTAATGATAAAAGAAAATAACGAGTTAGAGCACGTGGAGCAACTTCTCTCAAAAAATGCTAGTAGTAAACAATTTACCCTAACCGCCCCTCCTTCCCCCCCCTTTACATTTTTTCTTTGCTTATTGTATCTTTTTCTCATTTATTTTGTGTTTTGTCCGGCTTTAGGCCATCGGTTTTGTCCGGATTTTGTTCAATACTCATTGTCGTTGGAGTGTCCGATCTGTGGACTCCCAATCTTTCCCCATGGAAACTTTGAATACTATCTCTCAACTTTTGACAAAAAAAAAAAATCTATTAAAATATATTTTTCCCCTCAAATTTTCTTCTTCCAAATGCCAAAATTCCCTAGAAAGGTGAGAGCAAAAGAGAGAGAGGGATGAGAGAGAAACTATTAATAGGCACAGAAAATGTACAAAGCACGTTCGGGGACCCACTTTTGGGTCCCACACGAATGATCCAAACCGTTCATTATTCTTTAAAAAAAATCCGAGGGGGCCCACAAAAATTTAGCTCAATCAGACGGTTAGAAATGCTTGAACTAAAGTCTCATCGTTTCAATCAAAAGACTTTTGCTTGAAATGGTGGGATTTTGGTTCAAGCACTTTTAACCGTCGGAAAAATGTTTTAAGAATAATGAAAAATTCGGATCATTTGTGTGGGACCCAAAAGTAGGTCCCCGAACGTGCTCTCTGCATTTTCTGTACCTATCTCTCTGTACCCGTAGGTTTTCCGCCTTGTGAATAGTGGTTCGCTACAAGTGCCAAAGCACTGTAGCCAAAGGCATTCTACTGCAAGTCTGCAACCTTACCCAAGCTGCTGTAGGTCCTTTTTGACACTTTCAATTATGTAAAGTACCAAAAACATGTTTTTTACCGATCTAGTGTTGTTGCACTTATAGTTTCTAGCCAAATGAGTTATTTGGATTTAGTATTTCAAAAATGATATGTGCAAGGAAGATTTGCAAGGAATTAAGGAAGGCTTTACGGGGCTCAGTTCAGATCCCAAACGGCTGATCTGAGCCGCTCAAAAATTTTAAAAACATATTTCAAGTGGGCTTGCGAGAAACCAGCTTCATCCGATATGTGTGGATGCTTGATCCAAACTTTCATTTTTTAATGGCTCGGATGAACAAAGAAAAAATGAAAGTTTGGATCGAGCATCTAAACATATCGAATGGAGCTGGTTTTTAGCGGGCACACTCGAAATGTGTTTCTAAAATTATTAAGCGGCTCGGATTAGTCGTTCGCGATCCGTACTTCCCGCTGGGCCTTCCGCCCTTCCCTGCGTGATTCCCTGCAAATCTTTTCCTTGTATATAGCATTTCTGTTATTATTTTGATGAAAATTGGCACTTCCCTTATTTTGGAGGGGAAAATTTCACTGTTGTTGCACCACGTTATCGCGTTGATGTGGTGCAGCAAACCAATTCTTTTCAACCGTGTATTGATGCAGGGCTACATTACTCTAATGTGTAATGGTGGTTACACTTTCATGTCATTTCCATCCTTGTATGGTGGGTTCCACTACGACACATGCTAATTGGTTATTAGATTATGATACCACGTCATCGTGATGATGTGGTATCTCCGTTACACCCAAAATTTAAGTCATTTCTCAGATTCGATTTCACCGAAAAGGATGTGGTTTATTTGAGTGGTTCAAAATTGTCACTACCATCAAGTATCAACTCTAGACACGCCGGCGGGTCTTATGTTTGCTAAAAATGTCTTTGACTTGCCAGAAATTCAGTATTGCGAGTGACCGGCTTCAGAGAGACACTTTCATTTTTCAAAGAAATTGCTCAGAAGTCTAAAACACAATTTTCATTTTTCAAAGAACCCCAAACCAATTCCTACATTTTTAGAAACATTTTAAGAAAAGAACTGACAATAGAAAGAAAAGTGCTCCCAACTTCAGCAGATCTATGTAGAAACACATTTTCATTAGCAAATTTGTCACAGTGAAATCCCGGTAGATACCACCTAAGGTAGTAGCCTAGTTGGCAAGAGTGAGTGACCTTAAGTGCTCCCTCATTCCCGTAAACAATCCATCCAGGTTCAAGCCCCGCCAACTACAAGACTAGCGTGGGGGGCCCTTTGTCTATTTAGAACCTAAGTGGTGCGGTGGTGATAGACTCTCCTTTCAGGGTAGTAGCTATGGCTCAAACAGGACATTCCACAGCGGGTCGGGCACCCCTATGATCATGCCAAAGGAGGGTTGCTACGCTGGTCGCCCCTTCCCACCCTTTTTCCAGTTTAAAAAAAAAAAACCGGGTAGATAACATAATTGAGAAATTAGCTTATGAAATCCCACTACAAAAAACATAACAGAATCCAACTCCATGTTTCATCAGAAAAACAGTTTTAAAAATCCAACGGGCCGAAATACGTCTGCCCATCCACAGTTAAAGTACACAAACAAAAACTCGATACAAAGCCGAGCACTATAGAGAAGATAGTTTAAACTGAGAAAAAAGAAACTGTGACAAGAACTCTCTACCCCAAAAAGTAGGATGACTGATCCTGACCGAAGGATTGAACCTGTAGTTACTTATATGCTCCACTCTTGATCCTTTCCCAATGGTGAAGCGACAATGTTAGCGTTCTTCTACCAATAGCATCTTGTGAGTAAACCTAACCACCTGAAAAAGAAGAAACTATCAATGGAGTATACACAAATCGATTCCATAGAGTGAATGAGATGCAACTACAAATTAACACCCTCATTTCCCTAACTATTGGCAAGAGAGAGCAAGAAAGCGTAACATGGAGAGAATCAGGGCTAACCTCATCCCTTACATCTAAAGGACATCATCCCTTCATCCTTTTAAACTCAAGGGAGGATGCACAAGACTTTGGTCTTAAGTGAGTTTTTCAAGTGAGCGATCAATGTAATGCCTTCAAAACTCAAAAGTAACGGAGCAATAGAAAAACTCAGGTAGTGGAAGAAATAAAAAGGTATCAGCAATTTTATTATATTTGGATCATATTTTGAATTACCTCGAGAGAGAGAGAGAGAGAGAGAGAGAGAGCAAACTTAAATAGGTAAATGAGAAATGGAATTGAAAATGGAACCCAGAAGGTATTAGTGAGACTGGAATTTACAACGATAAATTGAATCATTGGTGAGACCAGTTATAAAATACATCATTGGTGATGGATTGGCATGATAATTGGCACCCAGCTGGCCTCTTCTTGATTACTTTGGCCATCACTTCCGTTGGTTTCTGTTACTCCTATGGCAGCTAAAGTCACCTGCATTATATATACCTAGGCTTAGACTTTTCTTTCTTGTCTTTTTTTTCCTGACTCGGTTATTTCGGCTGGTTCTCCCTCATCCTCGTGCTTGGAATATATTTAGGTCTCGCTAGTCACTATCCCTTAGTCTACTGGCACAAGGTTGTTTGGTTCTTAAAAAATATTCCCAGGCATAATTATATACTGCGAATGGCTTGTAGAGGAAGCTTAAGAACAAAGGATTAAACTTCACAACGAAGGATTAACATGTGGGTTCATCGCCAGTTCTACTTGTTCTCTATGTGATCAATTTCCTGAAACTTGGGAAAACCTTCTCCTCGACTGTTCCTTCTCCAGTCAGGTGTGGGCTGCCATTGCTGATCTCTGCTGCATTCCCCATGGTCCTGCCCTTTGGTCTCAGAAGATTGCCTGGTTCTGCTCTAATTTTTAAGGGAAGGGTTTCCCTAGTCTTCTAAGGTGGCTTGCCTTTGCTACAGGTTTATTTTGTTTGGCAAGATAGGAATAATGAATTTTTAGAGGCATTCGTAGGCCTCCTTCAGCTGTTATTGGGCAGGTCAGATTTTTGAAGTAAAGGGAAAAGCTTCCTAAAGCAGGAATATAATGCGATAATTAGTGCGTCTCTCTAGGCTATTTCTATTGTATAGGGTTTAGTTTTTTCAGCTTTCATTTATTTCTTGTATAGGCTCCTGCCTTCAATTCATTGTACCTCCTTAGGATTCTTAGGTTTCTAATAAAATGGTTAATTACCAAAAAAATGATAAATCCGATATTGAAGTATATGGAACATGACATGAGAGAGAGAGAGACGGGGGGAGCAAACTCACAAAATATGACACCGCAGGCTACAAGCCTCCTTCAGTCACTTGTGGGAAGGTAAATCCTGATGGTGTCTTTCATTTTAAGTTTCCGCCTACAGGTCGGGCATTTGCTTTGAGCTGCTATTGCCCCACCTATGCACTTTTTACAGAAAATGTGACCGCACTTGGTTGATGTTTCTTCAACGAATGGACCCATGCAAACAGGGCAACTGAAGCTGGGTGCCTTTGGAGGTTCGGGTGCCTTTGGAGGTTTGGGTGCCTTTGGAGGTTCAGCAACATAGTAATTCTGCCAATGAACAGTAAATATTATTCATTTGTTGGCCGACAACATAACAGTGACAAACTTGCGTAAAAAACATTCGTAACAAACCAATGTCTTGTGACGACACAAAACCAAGACCATACTTACAATCGTGGCTTAAGAAAAAACATAGATTTGAGAACTACGGTAATATATACAACTTGTAAAGAAATCTGAGGAGCTTATGAGAAGAGGAAAGAAAGAGACGCAAACAGAGAAAGAAGATCAAGCCACTTACAACCTAAGAAGCACGGACACGTCTACCAGCCTCACGTATCCGCGTCCATCACATGTCGGACACAGACGCGAGACTCTCTGGACACGTATTGTACATGCCTAAATACTTATCCACTGTTTTTATTATATTCCTTCTACTTAGACACATTGAAAATTCTCTAGTAGACATTGGTGACACTCTTAGACCATGCTAAGGACACATTAAAAGGTCAAAAACAGAACTTTTTAAACTCGGCCCAGATTGAAAATTTCCTTAGGTCTATGGTTCATGTGTACTTATATGCGGACGATTCATTTGCATCTTCAAATTATTGTTCCTAATTTGATAGAAATAATGCCTTAGGCGTTTATATGAACTCCTAACATATCTTTATAATAGAAATACAATATACATTTGATGCATCCCCACTCTGTCCGTGTCCTAATTTTCAAAGAAATGACGTGTCTGCGTGACGGTGTCGTGTCCGTATCCCGTATCCGTGCTTCTTAGCTTACAACCTACTAGAAGCATAGTGCTGTACTGCTGTACGTATCTATCATCTACCAAAAAAAAAAAAAAACCTTTCCCCAGTCAACATCTTAAAATTTGTTTACATCAAGGATTTTTTTTTTTTTTTTTTTTTTGAGAAACAGCAGCAAGGATTCATTGCCATTCTTCTTCATAAGTTCATATTCTACAATCTAATTTCTCATGTAGAAACTGTTTCCCACCCTCTCTTCAGAACTACTGCACACAAATATGAATATCTTTCTTTAACAGTTAAATTTTTACCGAACTACGCCTTTAACCTGTGTACAGAAATGACATCCCGATATATGATAATTCCTTCAATGCCTGCATTAGAATTCCAAAAATGCAGGGTGCAAGACCAGTTCTTATTCATTTCATAGTGTGGCATCAGTCAATGAGTAAGAAACATAAATCAAACAGCCAATCCCAGAGATAAACAAAAAAAATACAATCCCAGTCAAGCTAAAAGAAGACTTATGTCAATAAAAGAAAAGAATTATAGTATTATCAAAACGCTAACTTGTGCATATTATGGTAGAAAGAGAGATGATACCGAAGCAACGGAATGAAAGAAACCATTTAATCAAGTCCAGAAGTTAGTTATCACACCTTGGCTATCACATGGCGTTCCAAGTCTATCCAACAAAGGTCACCAGTACGTTTTGTTGAACCTCCTTTGCGCCGGTTGTTGCCATTAGGAAATGATACAGCTGTTGATTCTGTGATACCAATTTAAGAATGCATGTTATGAGGTGCAGTTGTATACAGAGGCCCATTTTTATAAAGGAAAAAGTTAAAAAGAAAATAGAGCTGATTTAGCGAAAATGAATGAAATATCAAAAAGTGTGCTCATAAATAATAAAATCTTCTCCCACACACCTGATCTCCAAATTAATTAAATCTGGACAAAAAACAAAATAAGATACTTAACATCTGCCATTAGGTGGCACATGGTAGGATTCTAAAGATAAGTGGGAAAACTTACCAGTACCGTATGGATATGATTATACAATTTCAGGCCCGTGGCAATAAATGACTATAATTAAAGCAAACATTCAAACAACCGAAGTATATAGATTGCAGATTATTATCAAACAAGAAGTAAAGTGGTTACTTAACCAGCACTTGAAATTCCATAATGGGAGGTAAGGAGACGGTAAATAATAATAGAAAAGAACCTGAATGGCCTCTTCGAAAATTCCTCTCTGCGTCAATCACCTCTACCACCCCCCGGTTCCTTCTAGCTTTCTCCCTAGCCTAAGATGAGGTGTAAAAATAGAAACTAATAAACTTCAAGCCAAGGAAAAGAAATTAGAAAAGCAACTAGCATAATACCAGCACGAATTTCATACCTCAGCAAAACTTCTGGGGGAGCATATGACAACTTCATCATCAATAGATTCAAGCTGAGGTGTTGTTTGTGTTTGCAACGGTCTACTATCCCCAGGTAGGCCTATGGTAAGATTGAGATCAACTGGGTCACCCACTGGAATTAAATTCTCCGCAGGTGCAGGTGCAGGTGGATCATTTAAATCAAAATTGAGCACCATTTTTCCTCCAAGCCTCACTTCACCAGTAAAATTGTAATTTTACTGGGTATGAAAGGGAACACGAATCAATAAAATGGTGCCAATCCTATTTCTTCATATTTTCCTCCATTGCTCGTCTCAATGCTACAACAAAATAACAAGATAACAAACAGTGAATTTCCAAATAAGCAAAACAATGGACTATTTACAAACTTATTTCCGCAATGAAGACCAAAAAAAAAAATTGAGGTTTCGCAAAACGCGTTCCTGGTTTTCATTAGAAGAAACAGGAGACATAGACATACTCCAGGGATGAATTTGCCTGATGAACTTTCAAGTTCGCGAATCAGAAGAAAGCAAAGACCGCCCATCGGAAAATTAAACCCATTCTAGCTGAAACAAGATGGCAAAATGCCTATGTTTGTATTGCAACTAAAGAGTACCACCATGTCAACTCAGTGTACCATCAAGTCATGTTGCCACTAAACCTTCCACTACATGGGTCTTATTAGTGTTTTCAAATCAAATTATGGTTCGAACCCAGCAGCTGACCCATGAATCGTTCTTGCGGGGATAAAAACAGTTGGATTCTCCCCACGGTTAAGGTTGGTTCAGTTTCATCCTACATACATGCAGTTTCCTAGTATTGTAATCAAGAACTAAAACGTGTCATTCTAAAATGATTTCAGGCCAAACTGAAGCTTCTATGAGAATGCCATACCCCAAAGGTCCAAAGAATCTATAGGTTCACGAAGTTATCACTTCCTTGTTTGGACTTCCCACAAATTTTCAATTCATTCCCCAACTGTTAATTTGTTTCTACAAGTAATCATTCAAAGAACACTGAACTTTAATAGAGGCGAGAAAAAACTAGAATAACTCTAGTAATGCATACGCAAATCAATAATTTTGTCGACTTGTGCCTATTTAATGACAGGTTTAAATTTAACTCCCTCTAAGACAGGTTTCCACTTTCCGTTTCTGTTTCTCCCATTCAAGTTTTATTCTTCTTTGTTTACACATAAAAAAATCAACTGTTTTTTAATCATTCAAATAACATGAAACTCCTACTTTCCACTTAAGTGTCCTTGTGTGTACCCATTCGAAATTAACTAAAAATTGTCTTCAAAACAAAAGCACATTAAGCAATAGGTCCCACATTTTGTTACCTTCAATTACAGGCTGGATATTGAAACATAAGTTTGCTTGCGTATCTAGGGAAAGAACTAAAAGATGGTAATGACAATAGAATTTCCAATAGATGGTAAATATACAATTACCTCCATAAGATGTGAATGCTACAGTACTCCCAGATAGCATATCATATATATGTGTACTAACATGTACGGATGTACCCCTTAGACTCAGCCTATCAAAATGTTTGAATACAAAGCCGAGTGTGTGTGTGTATACCGGGGGGCGGTTCCGCTAAAACAACATATGACACTCCATCTCAACCATTCAAATGGATTGTTGAGATTAAAACACAAAAAACAATTAATTTCTCTCTCCCCCCCATCTCACGTGCTACTCTCTCTCTCCCCCCTTCCTCACTCCGGCAAAACAACTTTTCCATCTCAGGCGACTATGTCTTTTATGGATTCCTTTTTGTTTCTTTTTCTTCTATTGGCTCTCTCTCTCCCCCCTTCCCCACTCCGGCAAAACAACTTTTCCATCTCCGGCGACTGTTTTTATGGGTTCCTTTTTGTTTCTTTTTCTTCTATTGGTTTCACGGCTTGATCTGATCTTTTGTGGACCCAATGGGTAGATTTGGATGGTTTGGAACTCTAATGATATGTGTGCATGTGATTTGGAGCTCTCAAACCAATATATCCATGCTACAATCAAGCTCTCAAACCAATATGTGTATGTGATTTTGATGACTGATTCTTTAAGCTGTATACACTAGCCCTACGCTTACTTAATTTCAGTTTGTATCAAGAGGGAAGATTTTTTTAATCAATGACTACGCTAATTTGGGAGCAGGTAAAAAAACTTTTAAACGGACCTTCAGGGATTTGGTTAATATTTCAAAATAGTGCCAGATATGTCACCAGAGATATTTTTTTTTTTTTTTTTGGTGTTTTAATCTCAACCATCCATTTGAATGGTTGAGATAGAGTGTCATATGTTGTGTTAGCGGAACCGAAACATATATATATGTTGTTAAGCTTCATTGAACTTATCTCCTCGTTCCATCAAAAAACCTCCCCATATTTACATCTGATGTATGAACATTAAACACATACATAAACATATAAATAAATTAGACATAATCTATACGTAGAAACATTACATATGGATGGACATGTATGTATCTATATAACTGTGTATATGTATGTATGTATGTATGTAGAGAGAGAGAGAGAGAGAATGCCATGGGAGGAGTCAACCATCCCGTCTTCATATCTTGATCGTTATCTTGGTTGTGTAACTGACCTGTAAGCTATCTTCTCACAAATCAAACACATCCAACCATCCCGTCTTCATATCTTGATCGTTCTCTTGGTTGTCTAACTGACCTGTAAGCTATCTTCTCACAAATCAAACACATCCTATTTCTTTTTGCCTTTCAATTCTTTCTCAAAAAGACTCTTGTTCGTCTTTGTGCATGGAAAGCTAGATAGGTTTGCTAATTTGGTAGGATGTCGCATTGATAGCACCCAATCATTTATCGCGCCAATGTTTCCAAACAAAAAAAACAGCTACTTTTCAAAAGGTTCCCGCCTCCCGGGGAAAAATAAAACTACCGAAAAGGAAAGAATGTTTAGGTCATTGCCTATTGAAGGTTCCGGAAGTGAAATTCACTTTCAAAGCTGAATCTACTACACCCATTTATACCTATTTAAAGCGTTTACTCGGTATGGTTCTTTTCAGTTTGTCTGTACGTAGTATGTACATAGAATTAATTATTTCCCTATCGTTTCTACCTACTGAAAAGAGTTCCCGGAGATGAATCAATGTTATTCATGCATATAACACTTTTTTTCCTTGCTTCCCACAATTCCATTTCCATCATTCAGCCGAGGATAAATTCATTTCTACGCCCGAATCTAAACGAATAACGACAAAAGTAACTCTTGATTTACTAAATATCGGCAGGAAACAAAAAAATAACAATAACTCTCCTTTATGCACTCCCATGTAAGTTGTACCAATATCTCTCTCGTACAGAAATTGCTTTCGATATGATGCTTTCTCTCTATCACAATCAACACGTGCAAAAACATACGGTCAATTTACTTTTGGGAAACAATAGAACAATATTTACTGAAGAAAAAAAATGCTTTCAAGAATCAACGGAACATGGATATACGTATGCATATATATATCTGCTTTCTATTTGTACCTCTCTCAACAATCACATGATCAGTTGTTCTTCTTCTTTCCCTAACACAATCGATGAAATCAAAACACTTTCGCAACTCAAAAAACAACGAGAAGTTCCAAAAAAACACTCAAAAAAAAATTTGTAAAGGAAAAACAAAAATAATTTACTTTCACGAAACAATGGGACATGCAATGCAATATGTATATACATACGTATACATCTGCTATCTACCTGTGTCTAATCTTTCTCAACCATCAGTCAGTTCTTCTTCTTCTTGTATCCAAAAACACAAACAATGAAAACAAAAGCACCTCCACACCTCAAAACCACAAGCAACTCCAACAATCTCAAACAAAATTCAAAAAAAAAATGCAGCTGAATACGATGGTACAATCAATGAATTGAGAGGTCAATTTCTTTCAGAAAAACAATAGAACACTCTTTACCAACCCAAAAAAAAAAAAAAACTTTCAGGAAATAATGGAATATGGAACATGCATATACATATACACATATCTGCTCTCTGTCTGTACGTATCTCAACAATCAGTCCACCAGTTTTTTTTTCCCCTTTCTTTTAAGACCAAACAAGGCCAAACACCAAAATCACTCAATCAGTAGTTCTTCTTCTTCTTTTTCCCAACAACGCAAACGATGAAATCAAAAAAACTTCCGCAATCAAAACCCACATGCAATTTCTTATTCTTTTTCAAAAAAAAAAAAAAATTAAAAAAACCCACAATCAATTCCAACAAACTTAAACAATCTAAACAAACAGAATCAGAAACAAAACAAAAAACCCAAGAAAAAATGCAGGTAGATAAGGCGGTATGATCGATGAACGGAGATTTGATAGGAGTTTTCATACCTTCAGATTCCTCAGGGATAGAGAGGGATAGAAGGTTGAGACGCGTAGAGTTTTCTATAGGGATGTTTGTTTGGGAGGAAAATCGCTTGGATGACCCATTTTAAAATTATATACTACTCGGCACCGTTTTAAGTGCTCTGGACTTTTTCCATGTGAAAGAGAAATCTTGGAATTTGATTTTCCATTAAAACCATTCCTTTTTTCTTAAAATGAGAACACAGTATACAAATACAATTATTTAATCTCATTAAATATATATGTGAAAATTTGAATTTTTTCCCCAAATCTAAGATCCATTCCTCTAAAATCTTACTTTTTCCTTTTTGGTTTCATATTTTGTTCATCTTTTCTAAAATTTTTGTAGGATTTGCGTAATGTTTTTTTTGCCAATCATCCGGCTTGACAAGAGGATTTTAAAATTAAATAATTATGACCAAAAGCAACCAAAAAAAAATCACTAGAGACGAAAAATTCTATATAGCTTTCTTCCTTCTTTTTTTTTTTTGTCTAAAACGTCGTCTTATATAAACATTTTTTCAACTCCGGCCCACGTTATACTTTTCCGATTTTCTCGTTGATGCGAATAATTTAGCAATGAAAAGTTAAACCAAAAATTATGAAACGTAAAAATACCAAAAAAAAAATATTAGACAAAAAGTTTAGTAGAATGGTAGTGTTATAAAGATTCTATATTACTATAACATGTCGCGTTTTTTTTCTTTCGTAGTAAGACTCGCATATTATCTATTTCATTATGTAGTGTTATACGGAGATAATTATGTTTGATTCAGACATTATAATAACGCATATATATATATATATGAAAATAAGAATTTATAACACAATAAAAGTTTGTATGTTAGTATTTTGCATTAATAGATTTTTGGTACTGAAAAAACTTCGTAAAAATAAACCCATCTAGTGTCCAAAAAAATCGTATAATAGTTTCTGCCTAGTCGGACGGTGACAACATATCTTATGCAGAATGTACTCTATGAGGCAATTAGCTTAATACTACATTCAAGTGAGGTAAGCATGAGGTTGATAAAATTTTCTAAATACTTATAACAAACATTGCTGCTCCATTTTTTGAATTTCGTTTCAAAATCAGGGTATAAATTTTGGTATAGTCTAAGTTCATTGAATAATTACTATTTCCTGTGTTGTCAGTAATTGTTTTACCAAAAAAATTATATTTTGCCTTTTTTTAGGGGTGAGTTCGTGAATCTAGTCAAAACCAGTCCGGCCCGGCTGTTTGGTTGTGGTTTTTTAGTAGATTGGTTCAGACATGCTTCAGAAAAATAGAAAACCGTATGAGATGAATTAGTTCGAACAGAAACCGGACCGTGGTTAAATGGTTTGGATTAGTTGGGTCCCACGAATTTTACGGATTGACTTGGTTCTCAAATTCTTAGAATCATAAAGGTTTGGTTCTTATCCGAAGATTAAAAAAAAAAAAACCAATTTTGTAAAAATAGAAAAAATAAGAAAAGTAAGGTGAAATGAATTTATCCAGAGTCGAGGAAAGTAGCTAAAAAGTCACTTTATCAAACTGCAACTGCAAGAAATACTCCTAAACAAGTTTGACGCTATAATAAAGCAATTTGCAAAAGTAAAAGGAAAAGGTGTAATTTTAAGCATGACAGGAGTTGGGACACTCCCCCAACTGCCGACAGATAAGCCTCATCATCGGGCCGGGCCGCGCACATTGAGCCCAAGTCCGCCTGTGAGCCGGGCTATGCGGGCTTTTTTGGAGCTTTTTGCCAGGCTATCTCTCAAAAGTTGAATTCCAGGCCCAGTCCACGGGCTTATCCAGGTCAGGCGGGCTGGGTTGGGCTATTTGGGCGGGCCAATAATCAGACGGATCAAATTAATTTCAATACTCAAGGGGTGTTCCACTAACTTGGTTTTTTGGTTTTTTTGGATGTTTTAGTTTTGCAAAAAAACTAACTTGTTCCACTAACTAGTTTTTTGATTTTTTTGGTTTTTAGTTTTGCAAAAAAACTAACTTGTTCCATTAAACTAGTTTTTTTGTATGTTTAGTTTTGCAAAAAAACTAACTTGTTCCACTAACTAGTTTTTTTGGCTTTTTTAGTTTTTAGTTTTGCAAAAAAAACTAAGTGGTTTTTTGTTAGTGGAATGATATAGTTTTTTAGTTAAAACAAAACTGTTTTTTTTTAGCGGAACAGGGCCTCAATTCCAACAAAAAGCCAACAAACAAATTTCTCTAAAAAAACTCCAAATATCCAACCCTTGAACATAACCAGCATGGCACAAAACAAACACCCCACAGAGCAAATAAGCAATTATACAAATGCATAAATTGTTAAAAATAGAAAGAGGAGGAATTGTATCACTACAAAATATGTGCATCTCAATTAGGTTGGCACATATGCACTTGTCAATTATTTGCAATACTCAACCCAATAACTAATAAATTTCAAATAATGTATTTAAAAAAATGAACCAATACTTCATCCCCATCCAATTTTTGTGGAATTATAGGCCTCGTTTGTTTGGCCGGAGATAAATGGATGGGATATGAAATCCCATGGGATATGGGTGGGATATGAAATCCTTGGGATATTGCTCAGAATATCAATGGATGGGAAAAATTCATATCCGGTGTTTGTGTTCGACGGGATATTGCTAAGGATATCTGTTTTTTTGCACTAAAATGGGGAAATCCCATCCAAATCCCACCCCCCATGAGATTCTATATACCGTACGGATGGGGAGAAAAACTTGGTTGGGATTTCATATCCCATGCAAAAAAAGATAACAAACATTGGAAAATGGGGCCTACTCCAACCCACCCCCAAATCCCCCCCAAACAAACAGAGTCTTTATTATAGATAGATGAAAAAAGAGTTGTTGGGGGCAACGATGGGAACTCAACGGGCAGAAGTAATGGATAAAAAAAAAAGGGCTAAATATTCACCACTTCAACCAGCAGAGTCCTTGAGAGTTGTTAACTTTTTACATGTGCAGTTGTGTACTTGTTTACATATAAAATTAACGAATCCAATAATCAATTGACACGTAATTAAGGATGCCAAACGTTGGCAAATATCTGTCAATGAAAATACATTGGATTATTGAAAGAAGATTGAGTAAATACGATGTCATACTATTTCTCAATTTGAAAAGCAGTTATTGGCAGTTACAAGGAATTGTCAATACAGAAAGTAAACTTCGAAGTCATGGTTTTAACCGCTAAATGCATAAAGTCCACGTGTAAACTTGTAATGCAAAGCAATTAGCAGTTAGAACACGTTGATTACATCTTGAAAGGCAGTTATATCCTTAAATAATAGTAATCATTTGGGTCAGTTCAAAGCAACGGTGCAGATTCAATGAGAAGTTTTTGGAAGAAGATTAACAAGAATTCAAATTCAGACGTGGGGAAGGGAAGAAACTGCCAATTCAAATTATGAAAGATGGAGTTCGAAGCAAGCCAAGTTCAAATTCATTGGGCGGGAAGTTCAACTAACAAGCAGCGTCTATAAATAGAAGAGAATGAAGAGTGAAAAGCCCCCGGACAAATCTTCAACAAACAGCTATCAAACAAATGATGCTTGGTTTGTTCATTGGCAAGTAGTTTTAGGATTTCGAACCCAGTTCGAAGTAGTTTAGGAAGTAGATTAGGAAGTAGTTAGGATTAATTTCGGTTGTTCTTGTAACAATCATCTGTTCGAGGTTCTCAGTATCTTGTATTTGAAGTTGAAGGCAATTTCGAAGTAAGTTTACCTTTTATTTATTAATCAAAGTATCTTGTCTCTTTGTTGTGCTTTAATTTCCTAAAGTAGATTGGTTTGCATTTCTTCATTTTGAAAGAAAAATCCTCTTAAGTGAGGTATTTGAACCATTAAAACACAATCGCCTGATTAAATTTGGTTTTCCAAAGTTAATCTGAGGGAGGAGATTGAAACTCTCTCTGGCACACTCGCACACAATTATTTTCTGTTATAAGGAAGTAAAAGAACCACTAACAGTACTGAGTAAAATAATCAAGTGTACAAACTACCAAGTTAGAATTGTTTGCATTTCTTCATTTTGAAAGAAAAATCCTCTTAAGTGAGGTATTTGAACCATTAAAACACAATCGTCTGATTAAATTTGGTTTTCCAAAGTTAATCTGAGGGAGGAGATTGAAACTCTCTCTGGCACGCTCGCACACAATTATTTTCTGTTATAAGGAAGTAAAAGAACCACTAACAGTACTGAGTAAAATAATCAAGTGTACAAACTACCAAGTATACTTAGTTTTTGGTGCATCAACATATCCGAGCTACTGGGCGAGTTGGTATCTCGGGCAGCCAGACTGGGCTGACGGACGAGCAGGTCAGCAAGAAAATATTTAGGCCCAAGCCCAACCTATAGAAAATCCGAGATAGGCTAGCCCGCCCATTTGACAGGCTCGAGCCAGATAAAAACCTGACAGGCCTAGCGGGCCAATGGGCGAAATGATGAGGCTTACTAACAGAGCTCCGTTTCAGTTTTCACTGGTCTAGTCCAAACCATTGAATAAGTCATCCGTGTAGAAATTATCTTGATTAAACATCAATAGGTACATTAACGAAACAATTTTGAAAAAGAAAAAAGAAGCGCAATTCAAGTTTCAGATTATTTTTTGCCATGTCATTTTTCTGGTACAAATCTATTTTCTTTATGTGTAGGATATTTGATCATACAATTTTTTTCACACATATGATGTCATTAACGAGCTCTACAAGATGAATTATTCCAACCATTAGTGTGGACACATGAGGGGCCCACAAAGGCCCAAACTCGACCGGATTGGAAGAGAAACTAGGTAGGAGCTATGTCCCCCAGCTACCTCCCCCTTCTTCCCTTCCCCAATGAATAATTTTTAATGCTTTCAATAAATGATTGTGAAATGGTTGAGATTTTCACATATGGAGAAAGATCTCCTACTCTTTCCATCATTTTTTTACTTGTAGGATTGAGATTTGGGGAGCAAATAGTTGCTTTTGACTATTGGATTCGTCCGGCCTTGGCGACGTACATTTGGGCTCTCTAGCGGCAACAATGAATACGTCTGTTGTGGTGGCGACTGCGACGGGAACATGCTTTAGCTTGCAGATCATGACTATTCCATCCCCAAAGACAATCGAATTTTTAGGTTCAAACACTAGAGTGATTTTTCTTTTACGCCTTTTTTATTCTTTGTTGTTTAATCATAGTTATGTTTTGGAAACATTTGGGCATGTTATATATTTTTTTTGTTTAATTTAACTCGGCAGATGATTCCTCTAAAAAAAAAAACACATGCAAATAACTAGGGTTACAAATGAATTAAGCTGTTTGATAAAAAAAATAAATTAAAATGTTCGCAAAGAGACCGTTGATCGACTTATTAGTCAATGAGTTAAGGTCGAGCTCCAGTCTTGGAGATTTAGTAAACAATTTAGCTTTAGTTAGGTGTGACATGGCTCATTTATTATAACTGAGTTTGTTCGTAGCGGCCTGACTCGTTCATATAGACTCGTTCAGTAAATGGAATGATGAAATGATTTGCACGAGCATTATACAACATTGTTTTGGCGCTTATCCTTGCATTAATGCATGATGAGTTCACTTAACTATGAAGCTTCGTACGACTTTGATGCCCTCACGACTTTAAAAAGACTTCAACTATTAGATAGTGTTACGATCTATCTCATATAGCACTGAGTATCGCATCCCACCGATGTGAGACTTGTGACCACCCACCCATAGGTCTATCGAGACTCCATACCAGATGCTCAACCTCTCAGCTAACTAGCTCCACAATTGAGCTAGACTTAAATTCAAGCTCAACTAATTTTTAACTAAACAAACTCGAACACTCTATGTAAAGACCCGGAATTTTATGGAAAACATTTTGAAAATAGTCGAGGACTTTATGGAATTACACTTGAAATGGATTATGGGTCAATATGAAAATTTAAGCCTCGTCATTCCGCCCGTTGGCCCGGGGCCCGCCCGAAGCCCACTAAGCCCGCCGGGCTTTACCCAAGCCCGAGAAATGGGTGGGCTAGCCCAGCCTGACCTTTTCATGAGCCGGGCTTGGGCCTAAAATTTTTAGCTCCAACTCCAACCCGCCCGCCCACCAGCCCAGCCCAGCCCGGCAGCCCGAGATATCAGCCCGCCCGTAGCCCGGGACACTGAGACACGCGTAGCATGGGTTTATAACAAAAATTAGGGGTGAAAACTCAAGAATATAGTGTTACAAATTCAGATGTGGAATTAACGTGCCTGAGTGAGAGGTAGGGACTCTAGGGAGTGCTTTCGATGGTCTGTGTGTAGTTCAGATTTCAAAATAGCAAAGAGAGAGAGAGAGGCTGACTTAGGATGGGATACATGTGTGTGGAAGAAAAAGGGAAGAAATCAAAGCCCATGCCTTTGGGCAGCTACCATGCTTTTGTTTCTGGTACAACATTACCAAAAAGAATAAGAGAGAAGGGGCTTTCTAGTCTCACTGTGGTACAACATTACCAAAAAGAAAATGTATACTGTTGGGTTTCCAAAAAGAAAGAAAAAGCATAGCCACTGTTTGGGTTTCCAAAAAGAAAGAAAAAGCGTACCCCAAATATATATTATATCTATGTTAAGGCATTAGGAACACTGATGGGAAACACAAAAACATGGAAAGGTGGTTTTTATTCTCATTTTTTTTCCATTCACGGGTTACGGCTACATACAAAAAAAAAAAAGGCATTCGGCCCGCCCAAATAGTCCAGCAGCCCAGCCCGCCCGCCCGACTAAGATAAGCCCGTGGGCTGGGCCTGGGCTTCAAGTTTTGAAAGATAGCCCGGCCCGCCCGACCCGATAAAAAGAAAAAGCCCGTCAAGCCCCGGCCCGCGGGCGGGCTTGGGCTGAAAGTTCGCGGGCTGGGCCAGCCCAGCCCGATGATGATCCTTATGAAATATGGTTTGAGTTTGACTAAATAGAGTGTGTTGTGTAATTATTATAAAAGGGAGAGAGGAGAGAAAAAAGTTCATTTCTCCCTCCTCTCTCAAGGCCGACCTCCCCTCTATGAAAAATCTCCTAATTTTTTCTACAAAACTCAAGCCCACGCTCAATTTCCACCTCAACCAACTATAGATCCGTCATCTACACGCAGATTGGAGCTTGGGTTTATTTGCAATCTCCCCGGGAGCTTGCATTTTGTTTGGGATTTTCTAGGAAGAGCTAGGGTTTTGCATCTTGGTTTGATTGAAGCTTGATCCATTGAGATTGGACTTCTCTCTCCTATTCCTAAGTTTTTTGGGATTGATTGTAGCATATACTCATTGATTTGTCATGCTCTCCTTGAAAATTTTAAAAATCCACTTTGTTCTTCAGTTATGTTCTAAATTTCCTTTGATCCATGGAAGTGGTAGTTGCATCCCTCGTTTGGTTGATGTTTCCATCATTTTGCATGTGTACTTGTTGATTGGTACCTTAAAAATCAGATTTTGGACCTCATAGTTGAGTTTGGGTTGAAATTCCACACTTAGTGAAAATCTGCAGAAAACAAATTTTGGCTTGGCAATCTGTAATTCTTGTCCGAACAATCGGGGGACCCGTTCGGACAATTTTAACTGTTCCCTCCCCCTATTTTGTTGTTGTTTGGGTCCCTTCCTTAGTATTTGTTTGGCACTTGTTGTACTGTTTCACATCAAATGATTGTGATCATATTTGAAACACTCTTGTCATTCGAATGGCCTTGGATTTCATTGTAACTTATTGAGTCGACAAATTGTAGACAAATGATGGGTACATGTAATGAGAAAGCATTAGACACATGACGTTACAAGTGTGACTAAAGGAACACGTTTGATGAATCACAATGGAATCATGAAAGTTGATTAAATGAAATGAAATGGATGTTGAGATGTAATACTACGGCCACCACTCGGTGTAACACGGATTGTTATTGTTACCAGTGCATCTGGGCATGGGCGAACGTGGCCGGTGAAACACGGATTGTTATTGTTACCAGTGCATTTGGGCATAGGTGAACGTGGCCCGTGAAACACAGATTGTTATTGTTACCAGTGTATCTGGGTATGGGTACACGTGGCCCGTGAAACACGGATTAGGGATCCATTTCCCTTGATATTCATTGTGTGGAAATTGTGGAAAGGAAACCAAAAAGGAAATGGGATAGGTGTGCTCGCGCGCGTGTGTGTGTGGGGGAACATGGTGGATCTGTAAGAGAGGTTTATAATTGATATAAGAAGGTTTCGCGAAAGAGTGGATACTTGGATGATACACCAATTTGATGTTAAGAATGCATAATGTTAGTTTTGTATCTTGATGCTTGAACATGCTCATGTCATCCATTTGCATTTAGCAATAGTAGTTGAGATTTCCTACTGGGCTAGTATACTCACCCTGTTATTTTCAGTTACACAATGTGTGACATGAAATTGGATGCTTGGACCATGTGCATATTTTTGAATGTTTATAGACATGGAGCTATGTGATCATCTCATGAAGCATTCTTTTGAGAAGATGGTTTTGTAACTTTTAGAGGGTGTTTGTGAGCCTCATTTTCAACTTTTCATTTTCAACTTTTTGGTTTTATGGCTTTTTGGATTATGGTCAGAATGTATTTTGATTCTAGTAGGAGTGTTTGGGAGAAATGTGCAGAATGCATTTTGCAACAGGGGTAGTGTTTGGGAGAATGATGATGAAAATGAATTATGGACTGATTATTTACCATTTTGCCCTTGTTTCTTTAGTATGGTATTAAAAATATGTATGAATATTATTTTTAGCAATTCTATTTAAAGTCATTGAAATTTTTTTTACTAATCCATTTGAGGTTTTCATATCCTAACAAATTTTCAAAAAAGAAAAAGGGAGATCAGTGGTACTAAACTACTCTCTCTCTCTCTCCTCTCACCATTTATAACACAAACCCATCTTCTTCGTTTCCTCCGCCACAGTCCACAAAAACCCAACCAGAAAACCTTACCCACACACCCAACCACGTTTTCCCCTCAATTTCACCCAGAAACCTTGATTTCAAACCCTAAACTCCTCAAATCCGAGTTTATACCTTCACCCAAACTCGGTTTTCACCACCCATGAATCGAGTAATTCAACAATTTTGGCCCACAAAACTGCAAAGGGGAAGAAGGTATGTTAATTTGGAAAGAGGAAGACGGGGGTAGAATGGGAGAGTTTTTGTTCAGGGGAACCCAGAATGAGAATGAGAAATGAAAAGCTCCTCCGTAGCTCTTTTTGCGTTTTGGCTTGGATAGTGAAAATTGAAGAATCTGTTTTGAGGAAATGGGTTTTAGGTATGGTCGCCCAAACACCCAAAATTTGAAAACGAGAATGAGAAAACATGATAAGCCGGCGGCCAAACACCCCCTTAATTGAACTTCTCTTTTGTCTTTGGGAATGTAAAGTAATGACTTACACTCCCTCTACCTATGTAATTTGGGTACGGGTACCTAGACGAGACTTATGTATTTAAATTAAATCATGATGGAAGAATTTATGAGCTTATTATGAATTATCTTTTCAAAAATATTATTAGTGTGGCACTTCAATACTTAGCTCGGCTCAGCGCAGCTCATCAAAATCCTGGTCCTGGCCGGCTGCGCCTGCTTTGTCCTGACCAAAAGCAATCTCAACCACTCGTGAATCTAATCCAACGGCCATAATCCTCCACACGCTCCACGTCGGCCCACACGTACCACTGACAAAACCGTATTCCCCACGCGCTCTTTCGGCATCCACAAATTCCCCCATTTGCCCAAACGAATCTGCTTTGGCTTTCTGGTTCCCACTCCTTTTTCGAAACCCGAACCATTCTGGTCCCTTTTCCTAGAGAGAGAGAGAGAGAGAGAGAGAGCGAATATAGATCTCGCACAGTTTGTGTTTGTACCCACATATATGTATACACATCCGTGTGTGCATATATATGACTACTTGAAGAGGATTTTGGCAACTCAGATCTGCTTTGTAAGTATTTATCTTTTTCATCTGCAATTTGGTTATAATGTGTTTTTAATTGTTCTTTGTTCCAATTGTGGAGATGATATTGGGTTGAATTTGATGCTTTTGATTGGAAGATTTCAGTTTCGAGGGTTTGGATGTCCTTTTTGTCTCTGGTTTGTTTGAATTTTTGTAGTTTAGTGAATACGAAGAATTGGCTGCTGGAGAAGTTTGTATGCTCTGTTTAATGCAATTGAATTATTGATTATTTTAGCGGATTGGGGATATAGTGTGAATTTTTTGGAGAACGATGGTTAGGTGAAAGTTCGATGTCGGTTGGTAGAGCTTTCATGATTTTCTTGAAAGACAAAGAGACAAAGAGGCAAACAGATTGTGCTAATTAATTATGAAGCATGGATACAGACACACGCATGACACGCCTAGGACAGTAGTTTAGATGGGTAAATTTTTTGAAAAAAATAGTAATGGACGTATTGGGTGTATGTTGAGTTTGCACGCTACATGGAACATGTGAGTGTGCAGTTAGCTAAGTGAGAACTACAATTTCAGAAGGCAATAGAAAAGGTGAAGTGATTACTGGTAAGCGAGCATGATGAGACGTAGATTAGGAGTTTTCATCCCAGGAAGCATTTCGTCCCCTTGGTGCTACCCCATCCTATGCCCAGCACTTACCTGGTTTGAGCGGGACAGAGGGAGTGGATGTACCCGGGTCACTCGTTGGGATAAAAGACTGACACTATTGTCACAAAACAACAGCAGAAGAAGTGGAAAAGAAATAAAGAGAAGCTAAACGAAGATATAAGAGATGACGAGCTAATCAACTAAATTAACGGGGGCAAATAGAGAAGGCTGATAGAGGATAGAATTATCGTTTGCGAGTTTAAAGTGAATTGATACCCCATCTTCTTTTTCCTTCCTCCTTTTGGCAGGCCGTTTTCCACATTGTTGACTCTAGTTAACTGGGACTATTTTCCGATCTCATGCATGGGCGTCAAGTCTTCACATACAAAAACCAGGTGCTTCGTTGAGTTCAGTCGGTAATGGCTGATGATCACCAACAGCCAAGACATTTGAGATACTTCATCTTGACTGCCTTCTTTAGCCTCCAATAAAGGAAGCGACAGTGTCTTAAAGCGTGATCTATACCAGTAATATCTGTCAGCGGCATTTCTTGGGTTGCCTGTTTCGGATTTCTGTATTCAAAAATTTCAGAGACAGATTCTACGATTAGAACTCATGGAAAGCAATGGTTATGCCATTGATGGGACTAAAATTTCTTGGAAGTTATATTACCATCTATATGTACCTGTATCCTTCTAAAGTTCTTATCGATGAACTACAACTAATTGGTTTTCAACATAGCTTTATTATGTCCGTTAGTATTCGACGATGAGATGGCTGTTAATTGTAAAGATGATATTTTGAGTTATATCAATAACTATCTGTTGTGGAATGCTGTTGTAACTCCGCTTTATAAACTTTACTCTTCAAGTTTGGCGAAATTATCGCTGTGATAACTTTCTCCTTATTTAGCCATCAAGCATTGCTGTTCCAAGAAGGTCATTTCACAAACCACAAAATTTTTACTCATGTGGCATTTGCAGGTATACTGTTTCCAGCTGCTGTGAGTCCAAAGTGACGTATTGATGCAAGTTGATGTAGTCGAATAATATATTTATCGAGGCAGATTTATTGAACAATGGCGGATGGATTATCGAGCTTTTGGGGCCCTGTTACATCCACCACTGAGGGCTGTGAAAGGAACTATGTCTACTCTTCATATATTGCAGAGTTTTTCAACACTGTATCCAATATCCCCGGCATTCTGTTGGCACTCATAGGTCTTGTGGTTGCCTTGAGTCAACGCTTTGAGAAAAGGTTCACTGTTCTACACATATCAAATATGATTCTCGCTATTGGGAGCATGTCATTCCATGCGACACTGCAGAGAGTGTAAGTATTATTGTATGATGCTCTAGTTGCTTTGCACATTGAGTTTGGCTGTGTTACTACATTCAACAGGTTTTTTTTTCCCCCTCCTTGATGAAAAAGAACTTATTGCTTCTTACCTGATGGCCCTCAATTTGCTTTCCGTAATATGTTAATTGTTAGCTACTCCCTCCATAGCATATTCTTGTTCCTACTCTAATTTTTGTGTTGTCCCAAACCCAAAAACTGTCCCTTTAAAGTCAAAGCATAATCTTTTTAACTTTGGTAAGCTATCCAATATAAATAGCTATAAGATGTAGTAGATACATAATGAAGTATCAAACATGTTCTGAAGTACATCAAGATTATCGGATGCGCTGCAGAATGCAGATATCCCCTTTAGGGTATCATGCGTAATGGGAATCAGTTAACCTATTTCTTGTTTTACTATGCAAAATTGGGAAAAGATATCAATTCTGTTATTATTGTTGTAGACAACATATGGGTAAAAAAGTAAAACAAAGAGGCTGTAATTCCAATCAGAACACTTTAGTAAAGTGACTAAAAGGATAAATTTTGATTAATTTTCAGGCAACAGCAAGGTGATGAAACACCAATGGTCTGGGAAATGCTCCTCTACATCTACATCTTGTACTCGCCCGATTGGCATTATAAGAGTACAATGCCCACATTTTTGTTCATCTATGCTGCCATATTTGCAGTAGTACATTCACTGTTCCATCTTGGAATCACATTCAAGGTGCATTACATGATACTTTGCCTTCTCTGCATCCCTCGGACGTACAAGTACTACATTCACACGGAAGACAAATCCGCAAAGTGGCTTGCCAGGTATTATGCGATCACATTGTTGCTAGGAGGTCTTTGTTGGATTTGTGATCGTCTGTTTTGCAAGGAGTTTTCTAGATCGTACTTCAATCCGCAAGGTCATGCTTTATGGCACATCTTGATGGGCTTTTGCTATTACTATGCAAACATGTTCTTGATGTTTTGTCGTGCTCAGCAACGGGGATGGAATCCAAAAGTCATGCACTTCATGGGGTTCTTCCCCTATGTAAAGATTGAAAAACCCAAGGCCCAGTGAAAGAAGTTACTGTGTGAGAAAGTCGTAGTCTCTTATTCAATCGAGGTAGGTGCCACATTTTTGTTACTTGTGAAATTGAAAGTAGTTGCATTTTGGATTTTCTCATTTTGGTTGTTTTCTTGTCCCGAACTTTGACCAGTGTATTGTATATGATTCGAGTGTTTGTTTTTTGTTTTTTCCTTTTGGTTCGACGGTCAGGGATGTCCGGGCTAGGTTATGCACACCTCTACTAATCCTCCCCAGTCCAGTCAAAAGCAGCCCACCCACGCCGAGACAGGGGTTTCACAAGAAATTACTTTCTTGTGGCCTGATCCCGAGAATCGAACCTGGTCAATTTTGTGGGAAGCAAACCCAATACCCCACCAACCAACCGGACTTACCCTTGGAGCCATACGACTGTTTGTTTATGTTTGTTGGGATAGGTAGTCAAATCTTCAGTAAACTAGTTGTCGCCGTGATGTACCCTAATTATTTTGTACCTCCAATGGTGAATTCACGAATCTGATTTTTGTTGGGACATTGTGTCGTTGATTTGTTTGGCTATTCTACAAGGCATGTGAAATTGCAAGTTGATTTCAATTTCAATTCTATTTCAATTTTTGACCCACCAATTCTATTTCTATTTTTGACCCCTGCAATGTATGCACTTTGAAAACTGTTGGTTGTGCCAATGTACTTTAATTTTACGTACTTCGAATGCTGAATTTGTGAATAAATCTCGTTGTAAATGTGAGATTTTGCTGCTCTCTGGTAATGCAGAAGAAAAGTCTTTAGTTTCCTGCAGTACTGTACAAATCTGATATCAGACCTATCTTAACAAGGGGAAGGGAGGGGATTGCTGCTGGTGAGACTCAAATTAGGGCATCACATGCCCAGTTAGCACATCACGTTGACCTAAAAAATGATTTTTGAACATTGTTAGTGTCATTTTTTCCTGTTTAAGTTTAATCTAGTGGAAGCATATTTACGTGCCTCTTCTGTTTACCTTCTGGGCCGCGCGAATGTGGATTTTATTAGATTGTTTTTCATTTTTAGTTTGGCATTCATGTTTGAAGAAATCCATAGGTACCGAGGCCTTATGCACGGATGGGTCCCACACAAATCCCCGTTTCATTCAAAACGATTTTGAATGAAATGAGGGGTTTTCGGATTAACCACTTAGGCGCGTCGGTACTCCATCTGTGCGTGAATCATCGGTACCTATAGAACGGTTGAGGTTTTTCTGCTTCTGGATGTAGGAGTAATTGGATGTTGGATTTGCCGAGGGAAAGGAAAATAAGGAAAATAGAAGGGAAGATAGAATGACTTGTTAAACCGTAAAATCGTTCTTTGCGCATAGATCACCTGTGCTAGACTGGTGTGGGGCTCGGAGCGGACTCCGCACACCCATCAGTGCAGATGTGCAGTGCACAGATGATCTGTACAAACAGTTTTATTGTTAAACCAGTAATAGGTCCGTATGTGATAACATGTGCTTATTTTCATGCTATTTTGTAACCTAGCCAAAAAAAGCCCCCATCCTTCTGTATCCTCCATAAATATGAGATCCAAATGCAACAATCATGAATTTGGGGGAATTTGGTATAAAATTTCAATTTTTTTGGGCATGTGCATGCATCCTGCTTGTCTGACGTAGTAATATAACTCTGCTAACAAACTAACATCTTAGAGTATCCTCAATGGCCGAACCAAAATTGAATAATCAAAAGTTGTCACATCAGCTTTTAGTTATCACTTTAGATGTTGTTAAAGTTAGCAATGTGTCAAATTGGTGTTTATTTTTGCTCATTGTAAAAAAACAATGGACCCCCATCACTTTTTCAAACTTGGATAATTGAAAACTTGGCACATCACTTTGTCAAATTACAAAAAATAGTTTTTGAAAACTATTTAAAAAAAATGAAACAGTTTTTGGATAAAAAAAACAATTTTTTTTGTAAATACTATATATATTTTTGTGAATAATAGCTTCTTCACCGTACGTTGCAGGATTATTGAAAGAACATATCAGCATTACAGTGAAGAAGCTAATTTATGGTGTAATTATTTTTTTATTGCTTTGGGTAAATTACCACACGTGCATCAGACGGTTTTGTACAGTAGCATTGCTCCCCAAAGATGAAAGATGGGAGGTCAGAAGAGTTTGTCGTGAAAAGACCTTTTTTGGAAATAGAATCCCTCCAAAACTGGTTTAATGGCAAAAATTTGTTGCAAATCTATTCCCCAGCTGCATCTGCCTAAGATTATTATTCTTCACCGTTAAAATAAGAGAGATAGATATGTCCGGAGCAGTCCGATACACGTGGATCATTACATCAAACGACGGTGTTTCGGATTATACCCAGACATAAACTATGTCATAGGCATATTCAATAGAATAATGACAAGGATAAAACTATAGAATTCCCACAAGGCATCTTTTGCTTTCTACTTAGCAACTTTCTATCTTTTGCTCTCTCCTTTTCAACTGTCTTTTGCTTTCTCAAACTACCTTTTGCTTTCTCGTTTACAACTTTCTACCGTGAGCAACTTAAAAGGAACAGCAACCTGCCTCTAATTATTCACTAGTCCAGGAACACGGCCACGTGGTGTCTTGTATCACTTCAAAATGTGTGGTGAAATGATCCGGAGCATCACTTGGCCGTACACGACCTGGCAAAGGAAAACAACATTGATAATGGTACTGACAATTACTGCAAAGAAAGGGGGAGAAAAAGAGTTTTTTTTACACGCAATTTTGCTGATATTTGGGGTGAGTTTGAGGTTTTGAGATGAAAAATTGGCTTAGGGCAAGCCTTCTCAAATCCCAGGCTTAGGTAATTCTGGGTTCGAGTTTCTTCAATCCTCTTACAAAAAATATAATTATGACGCTCTTTAGAAAAAGGGATTGATTTTCGCACTCCATTTTTTACCATGTGCACTCATTTTTTGTTTTTATTCATTAAAATTTTCTACATTACCCTCTATTGTTTGAAAAAGTGAACTGATAAAAGAATAACAAGGTAAATTTTCGTAAATAAAAACAACAAAAGGGGGTGTGATGTTTAAAAAAAAGGGAGTGCAAAAATCACTGCCCTTTTGAAAACTTGGGAAGTGATTTTTCATCCTAAAAAATACGAGGGCATTAATGTAATTTCCCAATCAAAACCATCGTGTGAAACTTCCTAACACAACTTCTTGTTTCCTCACCAGAGTACATAGAAGAAAGAAGGCTAAATAATACGAATTGCTTAAATAACTCAAGTGTATCAAAACTTGATAAGACAAAAAAAAAAAAAAAAAACCTACGTTCAACAAGCTACACAGACAGAATTCTTGTACACAATTTTGCGGTCTTTTTTCAGATAAAAAACACACCACTGAGGCTCATGAATCCGAAAAGGTTATTGGAACGTCATTTCCCGCTTGAAACATGAACCCTAGGAACTTGACAATCCCGCGTAAACTCCCTATCACCAAGGTGCATTTCTGCAATTATGTTACTCAAAGGGGATTAATGTCAACAATGACTGCCAATAACTTCTTCTCCAATTCAGCTTCATCTACCCACACGGAACTTTTCCGACGCAGAAGTTCCCTTTCATCTTTCTTCTTCTCTTGGATATGTTTCTCTCTCATCCTCCAATATTCAAGCTTTGCGGCTCTTTCTTTCAACTGTACCGATGCATAGTAAAACACATCAGGATACAACAAGGATAGCATATGAGAAAAACCACGAAGAAAGCAAAAGAAATCGATTCAAGAAACCACGAAGAAAGCAAAAGAAATCAGAGTGGAAAATGTTCGGACTAGTCAAACTGTTTCTGATGAACACATCTGGCTCCCAAAACCCAACATGCCCTGGGGAGATTTAATCTACAAAAATAGTGTCAGAAACATGCAAAACGTATACATTGGTGTGGTGGTATCACCAATTTCCGTGAACTAACTGCACCAGCACCTAATGAGAAAGGAAAAACTTAACCCAAATAGTTCATCAATTCTACAGCTTCTCAGTATGTCAGGCTATTTTTGTCAAAGAAAAATGGAAACCATTCTTTTTCAATAGAGGTACGAGAAAGGGTTGGGGGCAATGAAGTAGGTGAAGTGGTTGGATTTTGCAAGCTGTTCCAACCACTGCTGGTCCGCTGGATGTTTGCCTTTGTCATTTTCGGAAAGCGCCAAACAAGGAAAGCACTCAGCTAAAAGCACGACAATAATCCCTGCCGCTGAGCTCTCTCTCCTCCATTACCCCCTCTATCATCTAAGGTTCCTGAGTACAAGATAAAAAAGAATGCACTGGATGGATGCCTGGGCATTGAGAATTCAGCTACCTAACTGTCAGGAAATAGAGGGTTTTCGGAGAATTAGTGTTGTGGTGGTGCTACGAGATGGTTATTTATAGTATAGAAGAATAGATCCACAGGCATATTGATTGACCATAGATGCGAACCAATCAACTGCTATCTAAGAAAAGATTCCGCAAAATCAGAACTGCCCATCCACTGCAATGTCTTAGTCCACTCTTCACACAAACTCAACTTAGCATAGAGAGGTTAAACATAGGGTTCCACACAGTTCCCTTAAAGTGAATGCGAGGTACGGCTCCTACAGGGCACAAGCACGAGTAAGAGAAAGCAAGTGTTGGAATAATCTCTCTATACTATGGCATCAAAGGTTTGGTTACAAAAGCACCTACATTTTGGTCCGCTCCTACGATTTCTTCAATATGTTTGTCACCATGGACTAGTTTCTGTTAACTCGTACATGTCACTTTGTTTGCGAGCCTCTCCATGTTTAAGTAGGCATCATATGGCAGGCTCTTCATTGGGAAGGGGGAGGTTCTAGGGTGACACGGTCCTCCATAAAAGAAGAGTCGAAGACACAGAACTGAGTGTTCAACTGCAGTATACCCCCGCAGCTTGAAGTTCTCTGCTTTTCTCCCCTTGGCCTTATCGTTTGTGGAAGAACCACTTGTTTGCAACCTTGTTCGGCAACCGATACCTTGCATTTCCGAAATCTTTTATCCTCTCAGTTAGCTGCCCTTTTTGAATCCGGAAGCAAATGTGACAATGACTGGATGCTCCTTGGAGTTAAACTAACTTTACAGGACTCCTCCAATGCAAAAGTTGAAAAGCACAATTTCTACAACCATTAATGTGATTTCCACCATTTGAAGTCCAGGGTAGTGGAATGTCAAATGGATAATTTGTGCTCCACTCGGAATGACTGAATGCTAGTCATGTGAAACAATTGCGAAACGCGAGAAGCAGGTTCAAAACCTCATTACCTACAAGGAAGAGCAATCTTTTTTCGTCTCTCATGTTTTATCTCTAGCTACTGTCCAAACCCTAAAAATGGTACCTCTTCCAAAATCACAGAAGGAAACGAATAGCGCAAACAAAAAAATGTGGTAAACCCAAGAAAGTGCAATCTAAAAGTTGAGCCACACAGATCAAGCTACAAGGTCATGAAATATGAACTATGTAGTCAAACCGCACACACCATTCAGCTTGGCACAGTGATCCCTAAAGCTTGAAGCTGAAATGCTACTGCTTTTTTATCACATCCTCTCCAACTATATACATGGGACCTTTGTGGAACTTCACCTCCAAGCCTATAAGATGAATTAAGGAGTTTTTCCATATCCAAGTTGTCATAAGCAAGCACTGCACTCAGCCACCGAAGATATTAGGTTTATCATGCTAGTTGTGGATGACACTTCCTTAGAGGTGATGACATTTCAGGTAGTTTTTTTTTCCCTTACTTTTTATTTTAATATCAGCATCTAGCATTTGAAGCATATAATATTCACAATAAACAACTTGATAATCAGGTAGCATGGCTTGTGCTTTGCTAATAATAACTTGTTGAACCGTTTACACATTTCCAATGCAACCATTCAATGTTTCAAACCAAACCAAACCAAACCAAACCAAACCGAGCCTTCTGTCCCAATCAATTGGGGTCGGCTACATGAATCCTGTTTTTCCATTGAGCTTTGTCTAGGGCGACCTCTTCACTTAGGTTAAGTAAGCCCAAGTCCTTTTGTATGACGGCATCCAAAGTCAATTTAGGTCTTCCTCTTCCCCTAGCCCTACTATCCACTATATCACTCTTCTTGACTACTGCGTCTAGAGGTTTACGATAGATATATCCAAACCATCTCAATCTATTTTCCCTCAACTTATCCTGTATAGGTATAACTCCTACCGTTTCACAAATAGTCTCATTTCTAATTCTATCACTCCTAGTCTTGCCACACATACACCTCAACATCCTCATTCCAGCTACTCTCATCTTACTCACTTGTAACCATTCAAAGTTCCAAGAACAAATAAAACATTTTAGTGGAGATAGTGCATTAAACCAACGTAATCATATACCGAGTTCCATACTTAGAAAGGAAGGCGATACAAATGGGATTTCCAATCACAAGTACAACCCTATACCTTTACCACAAATCATCAGCTCAATTTAGTGTTATTCATCTACTAATCTAATTAGCAGCAGAAAATGTGATTTCTTACCCTTTCCTCTCGAATTTTCTCTCGGTTCAATTAGTGGTATTTAGTTCATATTTGTCCAGATTAACTACATACCATGTATCTTCTTTCCTTCCTCCTGAATTTTCTCAGCAATACAGACATAGTTACATAAGCTTAACAAATTTGAAAATTGCTACCTACAGGGTACAACCCATTGGCTGCACTTATGGTTCGAATTGTACTAAAAACATGTGAAACAATATATAAAAACATATTAGCTGTGTTCGTTTCCCAGTTTTAGTTTAGTTTTAGTTTTGATGACATCATCATTACACTCATTTCTCTCTCTATCTCTCTCCACTCATTACACCTTTTTACATCATCAAAACTAAACTAAACTACCAAATGAACACAGCCATTAAAGTGCATTGAGTATGCGAAATGGGTATTGAAAGTTGTAAATTCTTTAGGCAAAATGGGCACGTTGCCCACTTTCCTGATAAAGGGCCAGAGAAGGATCCAGGATTCCAAAAGTTTGGGTGAAAACTCCTATAATGTCATCATTATCTGATGAGCTTCCTTTGAAACAATTTCAGGTCGGAGATGACAAAAACAGCATGAACAAAAGTATCAACGCAATAATTGGTCAAGCATTATCGGATGGATGGAGCATAATTTGGGGTGCGAACCCTTATAATATCACGCTTATATGCACCTCAAGGTCCTTTTTCACTCAAACTCAACCGACGCAGCCAACTCCTCTCCACTCCTTACACTCATACCAAAACCGACTTTACTCAAATTTTGATGTCTATTTTTTGACTTACAAATTTATAACTACACAATTAGTGAAAGTGTTACTCACAAGCTTTTCCTACTTTTGAGTTTGCGCATTCCAGCTTACCCAAATTTGGAGACTGCCCGAGTTGCTTTGAAGTAATTTGCAAGCGAATTGCCCAACATGCTACCCATTTAAGAAAGCAAAGAACAAAAAGCCAAAATTCGACTACCCCCAAAAGTTGTACTCAATCAAAACAACAGCCCAGTGGATTGTTCTTACCATTTTCCAAATAAAGTACCTAACATGTCAAGAAATTGATCGAGGAAAGGATTGCTCTACTTGACTCCCAACTAAACAACCTAGAAAGGAAAAGAATCTTGTTTTTTTTGGCACAAGAAGTGATTTAACTGGTTAATAAGCAAGACATACCAGGGTTTGCCTGAACTCTTCCTCCGCAACCTCCCTCTCCGCCGCTTTCGCCTTCTTCGATGCAACCTTCGCCGCCCTCCGCTCCTCGTTAGCGATCCTCATAGCCTCCCTCTTGGCCTCATCCTTTCGCTGCTTCTCAAGCCTCTGCAACTCCACTTCCTGTATGTACTCCTTGCGATACGCCTTCACCTTCTTGGCGTACTCCCGCCTCAAGAGGGCGAGCTTGGCCTCGGCTTGTTTGGGGTCGGTGGGAGTGGTCCAGCTGTTGAGGAAGTCGTGTGGGAAGAGGAATTCGTGGTTGGGAGGAGCGGCGGAGAAGGATCGGAGGAGGTTGGGTTTGGTTAGGTTTAGGGTTAGGGTTTGTTGTGATCGGAGGAGGAGCAAGCGTGTCGTCGCCATTGTTGTACGGAATGAGCTTAGTCCTAGGGTAATTTTACCGAGGATGAAAAGTCAAGGCAAAAGTAGCAGGAGGAGCGTGTTACGCAAAAAAATGCTATGCTAGCAGGAATAGGGATCCTGTAGTGCGCATTCAAGCCGTTGGATGGCAGATATGAACGTTTCGGATGTACACTACACGAGTTTTTTTATTTTGCCGAACACAAATCTATCGCGTAAGATTCATGTTCATAGTGCATTAGTGTTCGGATCAGTGATGTTTCGCCAATTTCCAATTCACGTGCATTATACAATTGTTTCTGGACTTGTGTTTTAAAGCTGTGTTGCTAGAATTATGCATATTTTGTATCTAAACCTCTTTTAAACACACCATCTAATAATGCGAATTTCAGAATTTACTCTGACGACTCCATCGTTGGATCAAAATGTAAATTTATTCATGAAGAAAATGAGGTTTAATTGACCTTAAAATTTTTACAGTATTCAGTAAAACAAACTGCTACAATTCTCATTAGGGGTGAGCATTGGTTCGGATTTGTAGTAAACCAAGAACCAAACCACTACCTACGGATTATGAATTTAGCGAACCAAACCAACCCACAAAAGGCATCGAACCAAACCATTAAAATACGGATCGGATTCGGTTTCGAACCACGGTATGCTTAAAATTGAGATATTATTTCCGTAAAATATTTAAAGTACTTAAAATTTAGGTTTACTACGTTAAGTTTATATATAGAATACGAATAGGTCCTCGTATATAGAAATTTAGGGTAATTAATCATGATAATGAAGGAAATCATGGAATAGGAATAGGTTATGACCGAATCATGTATAGAAATTTGAAAAAATAGAAATGTGCTGTGGAATCAAAATTAGAATGGAGAATTTCATCACCGAATTTATTTGCTATGACTAAACCACTATTGGTGTATTAGAATTAGGGGAATAAGTTGTGAATCTTAGACAAAATAAAATATTGTTAGAGAAGGAATATGAATAAATTAAATTAGGAAGTTAGTTGACTATATTATATTATAATAATAATAATAATAATAATAATAAATGGTTCGGATCGGATTGGAATCGGAACCATGAACGTAAATCCACAAACCAAACCATTGACTACGGATTCTAATTTTTTTAAACCAGGACCAAACCACGCTACTAAAAATCCGAACCAAACCAATTAGTATGGATTGGATTCACGGTTTGACGGGTTTTCTGCTCACCCCTAATTCTCATTGTCATCGATTGATACAAAACATACACTAAATATGCGATGAAAATTTTGAATAATTGAATGAGTGATTTACATTTCGAAGCTACAAAATAAATTGGCTCAGATCGTCTTAATAGGTTGTAGAATCCCATACTATTGGATTTATTTTTTAAAGGTGTGTTCAAATTAGTATTAGTGTGCACATAGCAGGTCTAAAAAAATTAAAAATGGATTTACCAAAAAAAATACTAATAAATAAAAATGGGAACCAAACAGAGAAAATTTGCTACTTAACTATCTCTTTACCTAAAATACACTTTGCGCCCTTCACCTATTCATAACCTCACATTGATCTCGTCTGTCCTTCTAAGTTCTGTCGTTCATAGGGAACTTCTGAAAAAAAAGAACTTTTTTGTCATGTTTAATTGACGGAATTATAGGTGAAGGATTTATGAATTATGATACTACTTTCGTCCAAAAAAGTTTGGCCTACTTTTCTTTTTTGGTTGTCCCAAAATATAGGACCAATTTAAAATTTTCAACAAAGGAAAGTTGATAAATTTCATTTCTACCCTTGAGATGCTTTTAACAATCAAAATAATGAGCCCAAAAGAAAAATATTTGAAAATTTTAAAGTTTAAAGTGTGTTTTAAAATTTTGAAAAAGGTCTTTGATTACATTGGCTGCAAGATTTTATGACTAGTAATTGCCAAGCTAGAGGTTTTGTCGGATGAGTAGTTCCACTCTATTAAGGAAAGTAATTTTTTCATGTTTTGTGAGGTTGATATAAGTAATAATTGTTGCATTCAAACGCCAAAAATGGCTCTTCGTAGAATTAAAAAACCATTTCATTCTCCAATTTGGCTAATCAAATGGCCGTTATGGTGAAGTTGCAATGTGTGATAGATTTGTGGCTTCGCAAAAGTTGAAACGTGTATTAAACGAGTGTTGACAGTATAACGTTTTAGAAATGAAACGAGTGTTGACAAAAGATATTCTAATCATTTTTTAGAAATGAATCATCAGGATATTGACAAAATCTAACCTTAATTCTAGACCATCATTTGCAGTCTTGGAACCCTAAATGAATCCACTCCATCGCGGTTATGGGTGGAACTAGGCACATGCAACCGTAACTTCTTTTCAGTGGTACTCATATAGTAGTGTTGATTGTTGTGGTACTTGCTTATTCAACATATGTGGTGTGATGTGAAGGCAATACTCCATAGTGGAGGTGACAGGACATCATACCTTAACTTTTACTTTTATTAATCGATCTGTAAAATTATATCGTACATTACTTTGATATGTACTTTGAGAAAGAAGCACACGGATTTTTTTGCCATCCCCCCGAGTGGTATGAGGCATGATGACCCCATTAAAACTTTGGATTGAGAGTTAGACAAATCTAACCCATTAGATCAAAACCACCCACAAAAAGTAGGGTGAATTTGCTAAAATCTTGATGATTTTGCACTTTTCCCAACAAAAAAAAACACACAATTTTACTTGCTCTAAAAGCTGAGTTTACTTAACACAATATATGTTTACACTTGCAACAATATATGAGTACACTTACTGCAATACATGGCTACACTTGCTACATTTTAGGGCTACCGTTTTTGTGGGTGGATTTTGATGAAACATGAATGTATGAAGAACTCGACTCCTATGCAAAAGAGTTTGTCTTCGTAGTAATCTAACGAATACTAACGTTACTAGTGTCCTTTCATCTGGCAAAAAGATAAACAAACAAACGTGAATGGGTACAAATAAATAGGACCTTCATTACAGCAACAGGTATACATGACCAAATTAAGGAAAAGATAAACTCTTGAAAATGCCCACAACCGGCCATATTCTACAGAGACAAAAACTGTTATTCGTCACATCGATACAAATTTATGCCACTTCGCTCGAAGTTCTATAAAAAAGAATAAAATGGCGAAAAAAAAAAAAAAAAACTGATAGTAGCTCTCAAGTATGGACCCCTGGGTATAAAAATAGGATCCGCGTGCAGTGAGGGAACTCACTACATGCTTGTAATAAGCTCCCTCAGCCGTCCAAACGGCGACCGATGGGGTCCAACATAAAAATGTGGCAAACAATCTGTCCACCTCCTAATCGATAAGTTTACACAACCATCTTCACTCTTTGCTGGAATCCCAGATCTTCAAAAGGTTAAATATTTCAATTACTTGGCCTTGGGTAGATAAATACTCCGCACGAACCCTTTCCCAACCTCACCAACAGATTTTAGTAAATTTACCAGGTCTTCTTCCTCGCCCATTTCTTCTCGTCCCCGTTTCTGCCCCGAGAGAGAGAGAGAGAGAGAGAGAGAGGTAAGGTTTTTGTAGATCAACTAATTTCAAGTATGTGACAAAAAAGGAGGACGGGTCTTTATGTACCTTTGATCCCGATCGCTCCCACGTTAAGCCAATAGCATCACCTCCCAGCGAATCGTACCAAACTTTGAACTTGTTGGGGAACTCTCTCTGGAGATGCAACGGGGAAACAGTTAGCTCTCCTCTCCAAGGCTCAGAAACAATGACAGACAGTCCTATATTTAAATGTAAAAACAAAGATTTTTCCAATAATGATACTTGCCTCCATATCATAAACAAAGCATCTCAGAGGATCGAAGTTCACCATCAGCTTTTGTTTCAGATCCTCTAAGCTTCCTTTCATGTCTCCAGGCAATAACAAGGGATGAAATTTCTTGCTTGGCTTTCCACGAACCACGTGCATCCCTACCAAAAACGTGCAAGCATAGAATTTCAAAGGCCACAAATACAGAATCAAGTTCATCTACTACTATAGTTTTTGACAACACAAAAATTCAACATTTCCATTTTCTAGCAGATACTCCCTCTGTCCCAATTTGTTTGCTCACTACTAATATCCGTGCCATTTTTAAACGTTTATAACTTTTTATTTGTAGTGTTTTTAAAGTTTTTGAAAATTTTGTCTTATAGAACTAATTGAGATCAATCAAATAAGAACCATATTGCATATAAAATACATTATAGATTGAAAACTATAAGAGTTTTAAAAAGGCACACATAACCGTAGTGAGCAAACAAATTGGGACAGAAAGAGTAGTGTTTTCGAAATTAGCTATCATCTCATAATTGGGCTTTCCTTTTTTTTTTCTTCTCTTTTTGAACAGTTCAAGAAAAAATAAGTAAGAAACTATGAAACGGAGAATTTTCTAAAAGGTAATCTAAACTGTAACCAAACAGAGCCTGGAGAATGCTTTTGAGAGAGAGAGGGATGAGCACGAAATACCTTGGTTCAGTTCAGAAGGGAAGAGAAGATGCTGTGGGTAAGGCAATCTATCCCTGTGGAGAAGTACGATGGCATTGTAGTTGTTCAAAGGAGTTCGGAAAAGGCACTGCAGCAAGCCAAGAATTACATCAAGATAATTAAGGACACACAACACCAGTAAATAAAAATTTGAATGGGACGTGTTGTTATCTACCTCCCATCTGTAAGAATCAAGCTCATCCTGCAGGATGAGTTTAGCTAACAAATTTGCACTGCTTTTTGCATAAGCCGCCAATCTTCTAAGTTCCTTAAACATGAACAGTATCCACAGAAATTGTCAATACAGGGAAAGAAGATCTTTTTGTATAGCATATCCAAAACAAACTCATGTGGTTCACCAGCTTATTTGCGTATTCTTAAAAATAAGCAACTAAGCAAAGTGCACAATAAGCATACTTATTTGGTTTACCATTTGGTTATTTTGTTTTCCTTCTATTCCGGTAGGCGGTTGTGTAGAATAAGCAAAACAAGCATTGGCAGCTCAACTATACGATCTTATTTGCATATTGCCCAGGTATCAGAAAATAAGCTGGTGAATCAAAGGATCCCTGAAGTAGGTGCATGCTAATGGGTTCTGAAGATCCCAGCACACACCTTTCTATTGAAAAAAAATTGGGAAAGGTTACTCATGAAAGAGGGTACAACCATCTTTCAGGAGATCTATTACTGTGGTGGGTTGTACGCATAGGGCTGCAGAAGCATCACTAAGACGAAATAAATTAATGCCCATCTTTTAATGCTGAGAAAAACTTATAAAATCAAATTGAGAATACATTGATATTCAGGAGAACGTGAATCAATATTGGCGCAACAAATATCATATTCCCATCACTAGCTGACAAAACAATGTCCTATGTGACCAGGTATCGACCTTCGAGCGTCAGACCAATCCAGTCTTTCAAATCACACTATTCTGTGGTTTCAAATAACCAATGTAAAAAATAATCCAAGGGTTAATGGAAAGACCATTCAAATGTTGGCATTGTAGCACAACTTTCTTAGATCAGCAGTGCAATCAGAGAACATTAACTTGTCTAATAAATCATCATGCAACCAAATTGAGATTGAGAGACACTCACTGATGAGGTTGGTGATGATCTGGTCCAAGCTTCAGATAACTTGTCGTAAGCAGTAGCCAAGAACATGGCTGGGCTTGGATTTTGCATGTTTTCTTCGTAAGCTTTTCTACTCGACGTAAAATTAACCTATCAAGTAGGAATGTAATAATACTTTATCTCAAACATTACAGCTGAGCAAAGTGATATATAAAGGAACTGACAAATAAAATACAACTTCCAATGGTGAACTACCAAAACTTGTGGGCCTATGGCACTTACATTGACCTCTTTTTCATCTTTCGGTGTCAAATCACCATTTATGTCAACAATTAAAGGAGAAAAGGCCCAGTCATAATCTGACAGTAACCTTAAGAACCTGCAATCAATAGGCATGAATGAGAAATAGTTATTTTAGCATTAAAGAAATAGTTGAATTATAGAACCCAGTTATGATAAGTGAGAGCCAACCAAACCAAAACTCTAGCCACAGAATTTGATGAATGCAAGTAACAAAAGAGACTGCAAATTAAGAGGGAAAGAAGGTTAAACTGTATAGAAAGAAGTTTAGCCCTTGCAGGCAAAACTGTGCCTTCACATTACCAGCTTCTCGTTTCGTAGATATACCACGTCCATGATTTACCAACGTTTTACAGAGACCAGTAGGCAACCACAAGATGCACTCAGCATCTACAGCACTACAATCCCATCCGCCACCACGAGTCCATGACAAAACACCTAACTGCTAAATATATAAACCACATCCACAACTCCTAGTTCCAGTTTCAAAACCACAACCACAAACACAAGTGCCTCCTCGAGCACCAAAATGATTACCACCGCTTTTTTTTTCTTCCGAGACCGTCCATTCAGAAGAGCTATAAAGCATACCAACTGGCGGACTCACCCAAGGAATATTCAATCTGATGAAATCAATTCTCTGAGAACAAATGCTTTTTCATTTTCCTCTCATCCAAACACATGTATAAAAAACTCCTAATAGAATTTGGGAAAATAAATATAGTATGTTAAAATCAATTAACTATCACAAATGGTATATGAATAAAAAAAAAAATATGTAAGTCGGACATTAGTGAACTGAATCAACATAAGCGGGGGAAGGAAAACGGACGCAATAGGATCAGGGAACAAAACCTTAGAAATCCAGTGATCCGTGAGGAAGGAACATGAAATGGCAAAGGCTTCATAAAAAGATAAGCAACCAACAGCTCAATTGCTTCCTCCCCCAACGAAGTTGAAAGAAGATGCGCAGCAACCCATCGTTTTGCAAGCCTTCAAAAACAAATATGATATGCGAAGTTGGAGGGGAAAGGGAGGGGGAAAAAGAGATAGGGGAGGGTAAATTAAATATCTTACCGAACAACCGGTCCATAGGCTGGGTAACGACCCTGTAAACCATTAATCATGCTAGAATGCATGTTGCACATATTAAGGATCTTGTCGATTGATGGGACCCGCTTCACTTGATTACTTCCGACTTCAAATTTAAAATTGCATGAATGAGTACACCACTACAAGGGTCTTACAGGAAGTAATCAAAAATCGAAATTATTGTTTCTCACTTGTAAGCCCTCTTTCGTGCAAAATTTTAAGGCGAAATGCATATCCAGATGTGAAAACAACCACGTTATCTTCGGTAGCATTACAAGTCATTCCCCAATTGCTCTGGAGGCTGCCAAAATAGTATCAACAGATAAGTGACTCTCAAGAGTTAACAGGTAATTTTGCATCAAATCTACGTCATCACAGCGAACCTTTGCCCAATTTTGAGAAGGAATGCCGATTTAGTCTTCTCAATGGCTACGTCGCCCATTGGCCAGTTACCGGAACCTTCCAACTGAAACAAGAGAAAAAGTACTCAAAGAACAAGTCAGGAACACAACACAATAACAGTGACCATGTATCCCCAACTGATTGGGCATAGGCAGGGGGGGACTGTACGTAATCTTTGGCAATATATGCACAAGAGGCTGCTCTCATAAAGTTTTACCACTGAAATAGCAACCCCGCTATACCTCTAAAAATTGAGAAACTCAATAGACATTATGCGGTGTAACCAGTCAGGAAATGAATAATAAAACTAAATCGAATCAGCTGCTACCATGCCTGGATCATAACATCAAGAGACTGAATGCAGGATGAAGTGAGCTTTTGGAATCTTGGTTTGACACCTTTGGAAAGAGCCAAGGGATGAGGTTTGGGAGGGAAGACAGATGTGAACCTGAAAGCTGCGACTGGTGGTAAGTATCAAGCATTTTTAGGACTTACCTATGTTAAAAAATGTACAACGAGCAAAATAAGTCTACCATATTTAACATTGAAACGATCAATTAAATGATTTAAAAATACAGCTTTAGAAGAAGCACACACCATTACATCGAATTGCAGGGAAAACACATTTATTGAAAATTTGATTATGTGCCAATCATTAAGTTTTCCCATTCACAGTAAGAGCTTAACCCATTAAGTTTTCACAGCCAGATATTTATATCCTCAAAATAAATGTCGAACCTCATAATACTAATTTGGCATGATTATGTAACTTTCATAGTTCCCACACGTCAGTGAACCAAATCAAAAGGATCGCAAGTCAAAAAAGGTCTGTTCATACAGCTGTACAATCCAGTCTTATGGTGGAAAGAGATGACAATGTATCCGTGTGGCAATGTTTTGAAAACCAGACCGGTGAGCGAACCGAAAAAGGGACCAGGTGGACGGGTGATCAGTCAACCGCGGTTGAACCCGATAATTTACAGTGATGTCATAATTATGTAAAAATATCCTCCCTCCGTCCCAAAATTTTAGTCCTTTGGGAATCCAACATTTTAAGGAGACACAATCGTTACTCTTCAAAATATATAAACCCTCCCTTTTGACTTGCACTGATTACTTTTTTAGACTCGATACATTTTTCCCTCCATTTTTGTGTTTGAATTTGAATGTGGAGATGAAGGGCAAAAAAGGAAATGACTCAACTTGGGACATCCAAAAAAGGAAAGTGGGCAAAAATTTTGCGACATCCAAAAAAAGAAAGATGGACCAAAATTATGGGACGGAGGGAGTATATTAATTGTATAGAACTAATTATTAGTATTAGAATATAATAGCATATATATTTGAAAAAAATGTTTGAAATGTACAAATAATGAAGTGAAAGAGGAGGAATTACACTTTTCTTCAAGAAGATGGAGTCTACGCTCTAAATCTATCCCACATAGGTGGCACTTCCCAACTTGAGGAAACCCTTCTACCTATAAATGCTCGGAAGAGCGCTGGAAATTATTGGAGCAGTCTCCTCGATGGACTATTCAGCACGCGCCTTCCGTCACGTGCGGCGCTGCCCACTTTATTGCACAGCAATTATAGGGGACGAACTCAGTAAAAATATTTTTACCCGACAGTCCAGTCCGATTTACCCGTGACCAGTTCATACGGTTCTCCGGTTCAACCCTCAAAATCCAGCAGTTTTTAAAATGTAGGCCAGTTCTGGAAAAATGCAGTTCATTGGTGCGTCCGGACCGGAGCATGGGCCGGTCAAACCAGCTCCAGTCCGGTTTTTAAAACATTGCTTTGTAGATCAACGCAGTAATAGAGAATTGCCAAGTTGGGATGAAGAAGGGAACCTGGGTCTAGAGGCTGCACACTTGATATCCTCAAGGGAATGTCATCAAGAAGACGCAAGTGCTTTGACAAAACCTCAAATGCCTCGAGCAAACTTGAAGAAAATGATATAGGATCTGAAAACAAACAGTTTAACTAAATTCTGAACTAATAATGAAAAAACCATTCCAAAAACTACAAGCAGTTAATGGCCAAGTAGTTCCACCTTCATTGCCACAGAGAAGAGAAAAATCAAGTTGATCTACAACGGTTGTGATACATTCTTGTGAAAGGGAAAGATGACGCATCAGAACATGCTCTGAAATCCTCTTTATAATAAGATGTCTCTCCCATTGCTTGCATTCCCAAACTACATTAAAAATGAGTTGGCTGGCCAGTTAATCATCTCAACAAAAAAAGTGAACAGAAGCTTGGTGCAATCATAAGATTACGTGAATGGCTTACCAGTGCTTTCTGCTATTGTACCATCTTTAAATCTCCGTAGCTCTGACTTGTCTCCCCAAAACTTCCGGAACTTGAGAGCCTAAAACCAAACTTATTCCATCACCAAATGCATCGGCACCACAAGTGGAATACAAAAGACAGAATCAAACTCAAATACCTCATCTTTGTTCTCGGCATTTGGACCAATGTCAACCACTCTAAGGGCTTTATCCAAAGTGTCGACTGAAATCCCGATGAGCAATGGCTCTCTATCCAACACAGACAAACCCTAGGAAAGAAGAATAGCAAAAGAATTAATCCATTATCCAGCCACTACATAAATGTTCTATCAATGATCAACAAACAGATTTCATACATCTTCCAAATTGCATCCCGAAGGAGTGTTTCTCCAAATAACACGGATAACCTTTGCTCTATCATTCAATCCTTGAATCATCAGAGAAAGTACTTTCTGCTCGTACAATCTCCAACATTCATCATCCAAGCAAAATCCCAATGCACTGACTTCCATACACCCCTTCAAGTTCAACCTAATAGAGCAAAGGAAAGGGGTAAATAAATACAAGCAAACGAAAATAACGAAGGAAGAAGCCTTGAAAATTGGCAACCAAGAATCATCGAAACCTTCTTAACGTATCCATGATTTTAACTGACTAATAATAGTATGAAATATCAAATTCACAGTGTTGAGAACCAGAAGCATTCATTGCATTGCTTATTTATTTTACTGCAAACATCTTCTCATTTTTCATAGAATCTCTACTAGCAGAATTTGTTTATACATCCCTCTTGCATTCTTCATGTTATTTGCCAACTAAAGCCAAAGCAATGGGTGTTTTAAATCCTTTTTCTGGTTTTAAATTAAAAGTTCCAGGCACTTTCACTGGATTTAAATGATTGTATTCAAGTTCAGAATTGTTGGGATTAAACCCAATCCCACCCGCAATGGAAACGCAATAAAAACAAGATAAAACACACACCAAAGAGATTACAATGTGATGTGAAAAAACCCACCCAAAGAGCACCTGACACCATGGCTCTATACATAGTTTTATACTCCCCCCAGACTCTATTTTTCCTCACTATTTTTTCTCTCAAACTCACACGCGGACAGCACGACAACCCCCACAGGAGCTGCCCTCATTTTGCCCTTCTCCGGACAGAGCTCTCACCTCTCTTTCGCTCTCCCAACTTTCACTTCTCTCACAATATATATTGTACTGCACAAGAAACAAGAAAACTCTTGAAGCAGCCGAGATACTTCTGGAAAGCAATTCAAACATTTCAAAGGCCCCTTGGACTTTGTGAAGTCACCACCATCTTTTCCAATTCCCACGTAACCAAGCCACCAAAGCCATAAAACCATTTCACTGCCTTTTTCCTTTCCTTTTTTTTCCCCACTTTTCAAAAGTATTTTCGCATGAGCAAAAAACCCAATACCACACCAAAGTTGCAAGCTCGTGTCTAAACAGATTCTAAACAACATTTCAGTGCTACAAGTAAGGTCCATGCTTGAAAAAACAATACTCATTTGGCTCCAAGTAGCCACATATCCCTCTATGGGTACTTCCAAAACAACACATCCACCACAACCACCAAATCTATTAGTCATAAGCTTGTCACATTCAACTGTCTCACTATCAATGAGGCTGCCTTGGCTCTCATTGCCTCCACCTCTAGAGGCCATAGCCCTTCCGGGTTGGTATCTGTATAGAATGCACCTCAGCAGTCCTATCTGCCCTCAGCAACCCAGATCAGTATAGTTTTGACGTTACTAACTGATTGCCCATAAATGTTCAGTTGCGCCAAAATTAGTGTAAATTCAAGAGTTTGAATAACATCATCACTACAGCATATCAGGAAACTTGACGAGCAGTCCGAAAATAAACTGATAACAATGACAGAGCTTTAGATGGATCTCACAACCCCTTTGTAATCCATATGAATATGTAACAGTTACACTTAGAGGAACATCAGGATGACAGCTGAATCAACTGATTCATCAAAGAAGTTCAGCGTACCATTGGAGAATATTGTGTGGAAACTGGACACATGAATTGCATAGTGATAGTTATTTTTCTTTTCTTTTTTTTTTGGGGGGGGGGGGTAAGAACAAATTTTCAAGTGTCATCTGAAGAGAACAAACCTAATGCAGTAGTCATATTTAGCAGGAAAGTCAACTTTTGTCATAAAAACCTCGTCGAATCCACCATCTGTACACTTATCAATGCCACTAAGGGTAAGAGCAGCCTCGTCTTGGAGCTGAAATAAGGAGCAATTTCGGATGAGTGCACTCTGCCACGCAAATAGTAGACAGCAGAGATCCATGACTGTATAGTCCAATAAATCAATATGCATGCAAATAGTACCTCAAGAAAACCACCCTTCGTCATGCGGAATGTAAAATTAAAGCCAGAAAATTGGTCGCATATGATTACTGGAAATGACTCTAAAGATGCCCTCCTTTCCTGCAACTCAAATGTCAGAACAGATAAATAGAAACTATTAGAGCAATACTGTACCACAAAAAATCAAAATGAGATAAAATATAAAACCACAATGCAGAAGGCATCATATCATGAATATCTAGGCTTCCAAATATAGAATGGAGATTGTCACATTTTTCAAAGGTAAATAAAGTCGATGTACTCTATTGAGGATGTAATTCAAGTCCACAGGTTTTACGAGGTGGCTCATGCCACATCCCCTTCCACGCCCACGTCCGCAGGGTGATGGCACCACATCTTAGCCTCATGAGGTGTATGAAAAACCAAAATATGCATGCATTCCCCTTGGGAGCAAAACAAAACAAGTGAGGATACGGGCATTTAGTGACTATTGCCGAGCAAAAAAAACTATTGGCCCCTATCTTCCCAGAAACCTCTGATCCAACAATTTCATTGCCATGCAGTTCCAAAAAAAAAAAAAAAATTTCACTGCCAATGCCTGCAAAAGTCATGAAAACCATACCGCCTTTGAAGCATTCCACTCGCCTTGGGGGTGGAAAAAGAGCCCAGTCACCCATGACTTTGAAGTGGCTGCAAAAGTATGAGCAGAAATTTGCTAATTCAAAAAGCGTTCTATTTCCTTAATGGCCATGAATACTTATACAAAACAGAACCAGTTGTTGTGATAAAGCGTTAGGGAACATAAATTATTTAGGCCTCTTGCTTTACTCAGTGAAAGATATGCCAAAATTTTGAACAGTAAGGGATATGTTACATGGACTCTTCTAAAATATATATTGGTAGCTGTGTCGAAAACTCAACACTTGAGTGAAGGTGTGGGATAGGGGGTCGACCCCTGTCTCCCATGTAGACACCTGGATCATCTCTGTTCAGGATATTTGAAGAAAAACAAGCTCACAGTATCCATACATAGAATAATCATTCTAACTTTTCACGTGCAACCTCACAATTCTCCACTACTCCAGTTTAAATAAAGTAAGTAGATGTTACATCCCATAAAAATCTTTATTCAGAATTTGTCCCCATACCCATGACAAACTGTTTGATGCAACCAGTATCCTAAGGTATCAGTGAGATTTGGATACTCTTACCCAAGTCCATGTAACATAGGCAAGGGGTAAGGTGGAAAATTAAGCATACCAATGAAATCCATTGTCACCCGAAATATCTGCATCGTGTTCATTGACTTGTTAACGCGATTCCCACCAGATTTTGTTGCAATGTACGCCATTACAACAGATATTAGGAATCCACTTAAGCAATCATGGTTATATATTGAACTTCTTTGCCGAGCCCAAACCTACACCATCAAAATAGAATATGAATACCCACAAGTACATAAACATATTGTGCCAAAATTAAAATTTCCGAAGGTGTGAAGTATACATACTTTCAGCAAAATCAAAGCCTCTCCTAGTTCCTTCCAGCCAAGAAAAGTTCTTCTGACAAATTCTGCATTATCCTCGAGGAATAAATCTTCTAGTATACTACTATTGTACTTCGGAGTAGGTTGAAGAACATCCCCTGGTAGAAATACAGAAAGTACTCACTGTTTAGTTATGGCACACAGAGATCAAAACAGCAATGTAGTTAAAATAGTGACTACACAATACCTTGATTCAGAGAACGAATGTTGTTCCGCTTCATGTTCAACATTGCTACGTTAAAAGCCGATTTTGCTGTGGGAATTATCCTTACCAACACAATAGGGGCTTCGGCAATCTTCATAGCTACAGTACAAGAGAAATTTCCTTTCTGATAGTGTACAGGAAAGAGGCCTCTAAACCAATTTTTCAAAACCCATAAACTACAAGAAAGCATGATAGAGAGTCGAAGAACACACCTGGATGGACAACCAATATAGGTTTCCGAGACTCATTTTGAAAAGTGGACCATTCGACCTTCTGAGCTACCGAAGAAAGTTTGAGATACTTCTTGATTATGCAGAGGTAAAGGAATCTTTTGGCATGGTAACGATAATTTAAGTAATCCTTTTCATGGAAAATCTCCTGCCGTAGGAAATAGGTATGAGAATTTCAAACATAGAACCCAGTCATACTCTACAAACTTAAAGATGTTAAAGTGGTTCATCGATCATGTGGCAGCTTGTGTAATCATTTGGCGCCATAAAAACCTATTCATATGTGCTATTATTATCATCTGAAACCTCAATTTCCCAAGGGTGTGTCGGTACAACTAAAAGAAGATGCCATCTCTAACGCATGAGAAACTCCTGCCATATACTCTCACCAGTGGCGGACACGGGATTTGGTCTTAACAGGGGGGCCAAATCTTATATACTCCAATGTTGATGGCAACAAATATATTCCAACAGTATGTATTGGTACTTGCAAACTCTGAAGAAGAGATGGAACTATGTGGTATACGTAGCACTGTGTAGCTGCCATTTAATTTCAAACACAAAACCAGAATGTGGTTGATAACTGAGAATTTTAGGAGTGTTTTCTCCGCACATATGTAATACGAGTAATTATTTGGAGCTGTACAGGGCCCAGGCACCCCCTGGCACCCCATTATGTCCGCCCCTGACTCTCACATCTAATTAACTTTTGGAAAAATGATTAACATGTCTGAGATAGAAGTATACCTTCGGCATTCGAACAAAAACATCAACATTCACATCCGGCTTAGCAACGCAACGCATCGAATAACTACCTCCGATTTCTACAGATTTTGGCTTCTTGAACGTGAATTCCACTTTGTCGGCCCCAATATCTCTGATAAAACCTGGTGCAACATCCGCTGTAACCTACACATATCAACACACAAAAATACAAATAGACTGTGAATTAGTGGTCCCTATTCATTACCGATCCCGAGCAAAGGCGAGCACCCGAAAATTTCCTTAAACAGGGGCCCCTAAATACAAAAAGTAAAAATAAAAATCCATCAAATAAAAAAAATGATTATGCAAACATGATTAGTATTTTCGCCATTTAAAATGTAAAATAGTGATCTTTAAGTAATTGTTTCAAATTGTTGTAATGATGCATAATATTAAAATGTTATTGTATTGAATACCGATAATTTTGCTATTCAGGATTGACTTATGTTTGCCCCCCAAACGTCAGGACCGGCCCTGTCTCCATTTGTCAATTGAGGAAAAAGGAAGCTAAAAAAAAATCAAAATATGGGTGGATAAAAGGAGGCTAGGGTTTGTTAAATGAACCTGCAAGTCTTCTGGGATTTTATCAATGGCGTCTTTGATGGCTGAAACGGTGTCGTCTACGAGCTTAGTGAAGGGAGGAGAGTAGTCGAGCTGGACCTCCATCAGTAGTTCTCTCACTTTCAAGTTCGTTGGTTCGTTCAACGTATCAGAAGCCATAACTAGCCGTTACTTTTGACTCTGTAAGTGTTGCTTTTGCAGGTGAGAGTTTGAGACGAAGTGCAGAGAAAATTAGGGTTTGAAGAGAGAGGGGAAGAGGGTGGCGGGAGAGGGGAGGAGAGGGAACGACTGTGAACCTTGGGCTGAATTGAATATATTTTAAGAAAGGAAAAATTACGCTTAGCACCTTTTATTTTTTCAAATCCCACTCTCACCCATATATCATATGGTGCATAAGAAAACCGATATAACCGCTAAACCGATCCGATCCGGACAGAACCGGTTGATTTGGTTAGGTTCTATGGTTCATTGGTCAGGTTATGGTTCTAAAAAACTAAGAACGGGTAATTATGGTTCGATTACTGGTTTTCAATTTCAGAACCACGGTTAGAACCGAACCGGACCGTATAACATTAATATTATATATAATTATATATATGCATATATTTTAATATATTTATACACATACAAAATTATGTATATTGATTTGGTAAGTTAATATTTTTTTTTCTAGTAAGGTATTCTTTTATGTATATTTAGAATAAAAATCTATTTTGTTAAGAAATTTTTAATATATTACTATAATTTACTAATACCAAATTACCAATTTCAATTCTTTTTTATTCCACCTTAATTTCACGATTGCTACTCAAAGAAAAACTCAATTATCTTACTCTCTTATCTCGATCTGCTTCCTAATTTATTCATCCTTTCATATTTCTTTACAATATCTCTTGATTCTTCGAACCATACAACTATTTATTTTATGAATTGTTTTAGTGCTCTAAATTCTAAATAATCTTTTGAATTCATGTGTTGCGGTAAAGTGTTCCTTAATCGAGTAGAACTGGAACCTAACCAAAATCGGTCCAGTCTTGCGGTTTGGATCTGGACATGTTCTACATGTGTATTGGTTAGGTTTTGGTTCTTAATTTTCTATAACCGGTCAAAATGGTCTAGTTACTGGATTTCTAGAGAACCGGTCCAATCCGGACCGTCTAATCATTCCGGGTTTGTTTTGTTTATGTTTTGAAATATGTGTTTTTGGGTAATGAGTGATTTTGTGGTGGTTTATAAAGACCCATAATTTCACAATATATTCTGAAATTTAAAGGGGTGATCTTTGTTATTATATTTAACTATGAAAAAGGGGAGTTAATGTGTGAGGTTAGTTAACTTTCGACTTAATATAACACATTAGTAAGTTAACGGGTGTGTGTTTAGCCCTATATAAGGGAGAGGTAGAGAGAGAAAACTCATTTCCCCTCCCCTCGTGAAAACTGGCTCTCTCTTTTGTTCTTCCCCAAATTTCTTCCTCGTCCTTACCAAATTCAACCCCCATAATCAATACATGTGTGCATCCACCATGATCCATCATTAATTCGATGCATACTCACCATTTGAGCTTGGGAATTGCTTGTGGAAGCTCAAGATTTGGTGGGATTCGATTTTGCAAAGCTAGGATTTTGGTTTAAGGTTGATTGGAGCTTAAAATCATTGAGGTATGGATTTCTTCTAGTTTTTCTAAGTGTTTGTGAATGGTTGTAGTATATTTTCCTTGCTTGATTCCATTTCCTTATTTTCCTATGAACTTGATTTGAAATCTAGTAGGTTTTGGCTTGTGGAGTTGAACTAACCCTTGATTCTTTGAAATTGTGTTAGTGTTACCCATTGAGGATTTCTCTCTCTAGTTGTATTTTGGTTATTGGTAGTGAGAAATTATAGGTTTGAACCTATTTTTTTAAGTTTTGGTGAAAATCACCAAATATGCAGAAAAATCTCTGCATGACCCTGTCTGCTAGTTTTTTCTCGGACGATTTTGACAGTTTATCCCCGGGCTTGTGTTTGCAAATCCTGATATTTCCTCAGCACTCGTTTAAACCATGTTGGCATAGTTTGTCAAAACACACATGATTCCAATGTGAGGACTTGTTAAAAACACTTTTAACTTGTATTATTGATTGTTATCGAAGTATCATGGATGAGACGTTATAGACATTTGTTGACACATGGTGACGTTGTATGATGGACACTTGGACGAAATCGAAAACGATATGAATGAACACTTAGTAAATTGAGGAATAAGAAAAGGTTGACATCAACTATTGTGCCGCTATGAAGGGTTTCACAAGGCTCTCGTAAGACTCGGAAAATAATTACGAGTTAGCGATCACCAAAACGTTGAGTTTATGAACGAAACACCTGAGATAAGGTTATATATGAAAATGAAGTGTAATGGGACGCGTGGATCCATGTAGGATACGTCGGGTACTTACTAAATATTTGGATACTACGAGGATACACCGTTTACTCATGAGATTGTTTTGTTTAAGTATGTGATTGGACATTTTAATAACACCTCCGCTGTTGTTCTTTCTTACATCCTTGATAATCCAAATGCGCATATCACCTCATTTACATTTAGAGAATGTAGAAAATTTCTCTACTGGGCTAGTGTAACTCATCCTGTCATTTTCAGGTTCAAACCAAGGAATATAAGTTGGGAGTGCATGAAGTGCATAGCATTTTGAAGGCATACAAGAAGAGTTACTTATTCATCTCACAAAACATATTTTTGGGTAGATAAAAATTGCAACTTATTTATTTCCCCTCAATTGACAATTGGAAGAATATAATACTTTGACAATGGCATTTCTTATGGGGTGTGGGTGCCGAACCTAGATATCATCGTTTGACATGTACTTGAAATATTATACTGATACATTTGAAAGGATGTGTATGAATTATTGGGTTGTCTTGGTTTAATTGATTATGTTGAAAATCGATTGCGGTGCAAAGTAGTGATGGTGATGAACTAAGGCTGTCGACGACCTATGGTGCATTACAGTGGCTGTAGGTTTTGTTTGTTCTTATCTATCTCCTTCACTATTTGTTGTTCCCTATGTGGAACATTTTCTATCATTAACAGGTATTGGTCAAATGTACTCGGTGAAACTCGTTCCATGTCATATAGATAACCCGAACGTTGAGGATCATTATTCCAACCTACGGCTCTGAAATTTGAGTGATTGTAGACGTTTAGGCATTAAGAACACACACACACACACACACACAGAGAGAGAGTTGAAGAGAAAATTTATTGAAAATCGTGTTAGGGATAAGGAGTAATTATAGAAAACCAAAGCGAATAAAGTTAGATATACTCGAATGCACGTTTATATTATCTTCAACTTTTAATAGTAATTTTTATTTTTGTTTTTTTCTTTTGGAGATTGAATTCATTTATGAATCACTTTGTCCAAAAGTCCAAATTACCAAAATCAGGTAAATGAACTGAAGTGGTGATGGGGAGAGGGATCCTTACAATGTTTAAGCAGCCAAACAATGAGCACAATTATTTTGCTTTCCAACTACACCAAGAAAAAATATACTGAAGCTCACCTAACACATGGACAATATAATGGCCCGAATCTCCCAATTGCTGAACTTCCATATAGAGCTTATAATATTAACTGGAGTGGCAAAATGATGGGTTGAAATGAGTTAGGGTCGAAGATGTACAACATGTTAAGTATGAGTCAATAATAGGCGAGTTGAATATATGTGGACCGAATATGGGCCAAGTCATACCGAGCCGACCTGTTTTTGGGTTATTATTCACGTAATATAACTAAATTATACTTTGCTTCCTAACTTACTTTTCATACACGGAGGACAATTTAGTAATCCTAAGTGAATAAAGAAAAACAATGTAAGATGATAAAAGCGTAGCGTAAAAATCATTTTTCTTATGAGCATAAGGTGAATAATTTTTGCTCTCCACTTTTGACTCTTTCACGCAATTTTTTTGTTCTTGGATTTATTCATGTGAAATGAACAAATATATCCTTCACATGTGAAAAATGGATTAATTAGTAAGAATAATATGATACTCCCACATCGATAACAAAAAGTTAGGGGTGCAAAAAAAACTGATATAACCGCTAAACCGATCCGGATCGAACCGTTCTACTTGGTTAGGTTATGTAGTTCATTGGTCTGGTTATGATTTTGAAAAAACAATAACCGATAATTATGGTTCAATTATTGGTTCTCAATTTAAGAATCACGGATAGAACTAAACCGGACCGTCTAATATATACTTCCTCTGTCCTAATCTGTTGGGCTTGTTTCTTTTTTTTGACGTCTTTACGTCTCAAAAAATTGTCGATATATTTAATTTATAATATTTTTTATATTGAATATGGATGTTAATTAATTTTGTTAAACAAAGATAGACAAATTTTTTAGAGGTCCAACAAATTGTGATGGAGGGAGTATATATATACACGTATACATATATATATAAATATACTTATACGTGTACGTAATTATGTGAATCCGGTTAGTTTATGGGTTTTTTTCCCACACAATTAACTATGTTCGCTTCTTGGATTAGAAAGAAATTTATTATGAATCACCGCATGATAGACTTTCCATATTTAATCGAATCAAGATTAATTGAAGAGCGCATAAATTAGGCCGGAGACTCTCACGGGAGAAAAAGAATAATTTCATTACGTACGACGGAGGAGTAAGAAACAGACACACACACAAATCTGCCGCGACAGTCTCCATAAATCCTCCAGACTCCAGAGGCACTCAAACGACTGCTCCATCACTCTCTCCCCACAACTTCCGATCCAGAAGAATCCCTCGAAATGAGAAGGTAAACCCCACTCCTCTCTCTCTCTTTCCTCTGTCTCTCTCTTCACATGTACGTATTTATTGATGTTTTATATGCATGTCGATTTTCTGAAAGTACTTGAGATCTATACTTGAACTGGCAGGATTGGCGATGGATCGATGCTTAGCAAGAGAGGAGGATTCGTAGGGAACCATCGGAGCCAGTTGAAGCAGACACTCAGTGGAGGAGTCAAGGGCCTGTTTGGGAGACTGTCGATTGCTGTGATCGTACTCGTGATTTGCACCGTCTCGTTGTTTTTCACCGTTTTTAGTAACAGCAACAGCAATCAGCCTTTTTTCTCTCGACCTCAGGTTAGTGTCCCGAGCCCCATGAGTTGTGTTTTTGGTCACTAATTGCGGTATATATACGAGTTATTCACCCATGTAATTTTTGCTTGAACGTACATTTTGCCACTGTATATGAGTTTTCTCGCCCTCGCAGGGTCACGACCCTTTGTCCCGGCAATTGTAGCACGTGTGTCGCCCAGGGCATAAGGGCCATGTGACTTGACGTCATCCTCTCCTTCCTCCAGCTTATCACTGGAATTCTGTTCAGTGTTCCAAACTCAACTATGGCAACTAATCACGAGGGTTGTGCTCGTTGGGGACTTAACCCTATTTTCAAATTGATCCACATCCTGACATAAGAAGTCCCAATGCTTGAAACGGCAGTCCATAAAACAGTACTGATACTGAGATCTGCTAGGATAAGACAATAACTAAAAGGAATTAATGGATATTATGGAAAATGCTAACACAGATGGCGGTGGTTAATGTGAAGCTAATGCAAAGTATATTGAAGTTTGTGAACATGTATAGTAACCTGTGAAACGAACTGTTAGGGCCTAGGGGTAAAGTGAAGTTCACCATATCCACTTTACATGCACTGTTTATCTTAGTTTTCCTTGTTTGATTGGGTGGTTAGCTAGAGATGCCTAGCATGTCCAAAAACCGACTCATTACCTTTTGCTTTATTTCTCCTTTGCTAAGCAGATCAATCAGGAGACCCTTTGGGGAACTGCTGCATCTGGTGGTTGGAGGCCATCATCTGCTCCACGATCTGATTGGCCGCGTAAGGAATTTCAATCGTTCTGGTCAATATGCTTGCATGATCTTGCATCATGCTGAATACTTCTTAGTTTCTTTGCAATTTCTTGATGTCTATTTTTGCCTTCCTCTTTGTGGCAGCTCCTCCGAAAGAGAGCAATGGCTATCTACGTGTTCGTTGTAATGGGGGACTGAATCAGCAACGAACTGCGGTTTGTATTTCTTCCCACGAACTATAAAGCATTCCTCACACGAGCTCTAAATTATTGCATACAAGTGTTTGTGGGGTTTTGCCACTCAATTTAAGCTGCAACATATGTGGCACCAACTTCTTGATTCAAATTTGCTGTCTGTGGAATTTTCTCTGGGAATGGAAACTTGTTTACCCCACTAAAAAGACTCAAACACCAAGTCTTTCTTCTCTCAGTGATAACTGGGAAAATTCCACATTGTTCTGTATTAGATACACGTCATTAGTCATTTGTATTTTCTAGCAGACATCTTTATTGATTCCATCATCTGCATCTTTTATGGTGTTATTCTATGTGTTTTGAAGTATTAACAAGTACACTATATTGTAGATCTGTAATGCTGTTCTCGCTGCACGAATTATGAATGCTACACTTGTGCTGCCGGACTTGGACGCAAATTCTTTCTGGCATGATGACAGGTATCTATTCCCGCAGTCATGCATTTATGCTAACTAATTGGGCAAATAAACAAACCTACCCAGTAACTTGTGACATGGGTACTGTGCTTTTTTCCCCTTCTTCTTCCTTACCATTAGTGTGCTCAGTTTCATGTGAGTTTCTGTCACTTCTGCGCTATTTCATTTGAATTTAAAGCAGAAGAATAGGATCGATCCCTGTAAATTTTCTAGGCTTCTAGCAATTTTACTCAAATTTTTTTTTTTATATAAACAATAGACATCGTTATGAGCATATTTATTTGATGCTGAAATAGGGAAGCGTATCATGAAATTATTAGATTGAATAGGTTTTTGTTGCTTATGGGAGTTGGTATTTTGTCTGATCCACTCTACATTGCACCCATTCTTATCACCTGTACAATCATTGCTTTTATGCTTATCCTCAGTGGTTTCCAAGGTATCTACGATGTTGATCACTTCATCAAGGCATTGAGGTATGACATACGGATTGTGGAGAGCATTCCTGAAGTTAGGAAGGATGGGAAGACCAAGAAGATAAAAGGATATCAGGTAAATTTAGTCCTATTGATGTCCAGTTGAGCACACATTGCCTTGTTTTGCTAACAGACTGTTCAATGTGAAATTTCTTCTGAATTCAGCTTCGCCCCCCTAGAAATGCTCCAATCAGTTGGTACACAACAGTCGCTCTTGAGAAGATGAAGGCACACAGTGCTATCTACCTCACTCCCTTTTCACATCGCTTGGCAGAAGAGATTGACAACCCTGAATACCAGCGGTTGAGATGCCGAGTTAATTATCATGCGCTCAGATTTAAGCCACAGATTATGAAGTTAAGTAATTCAATAGTCAGCAAACTTCGTGCAGAAAGCCACTTCATGTCAATACATCTTCGGTTTGAGATGGATATGCTAGCATTTGCTGGGTATGTTTTACTTACAGTATCTTCACAAATACACTGAATATATCTGCTTGGGCGAGGGACTATTTTGGGTGAGGAAGTCCAAAATAGCTGCGATTGATGTATAGTCTAGATTTGGTTGGCTATGCGGGCCAATTCTCATTAATCTCATTGATTTATGGGGGAAGTTCTCAAAGGTACATCAATGACGTGTGCGTGAAAAAATGAAAAAGGGTTTCATTATTATTGAAGTTTGATGGTGGATTATTAGACAATAGGCCTACTGTCATTTCTGGTGCGGCCCCTGAGGTGGGTGCTACTGTAGGAGTTTATGCATTGACAACCAAAATGGATACCTTGTGGCCAACATGTGTTATGATTCTTGGTTTGTACTGTATTTGGGTAATTGGACTTCACGCAATTAAGGGAGAGGTGATGAGATAAAATCAAATCTGCTAGTTTAAGGGTGAGGGCAATGTTTAAAACTTTGTAATCTTATAGTCGTGACTCGTTAGCTGTAATGAGAAAGGACGTCCTTATGTTTTCTTTTGTCAGTTTAGGTTATGGATCACATCAGTATATCCTACTTTCTGTTTGTCGTGTATTTTAAATGTTATTAAAAGGCTGTGTGTGATATTGCGTGGAAAAGGATACGTTGAGGAGCCTTGAACAGATGTTTCATAGTGGGGTGGTTAGAAACGCACTAGTTGGGTGAACTTTTTGGAGTTCGTAGTTGGAAACTGTTTAGAGATAGCCTTCCTTTGATAGGCTTTGAGAGTCTAATCCTTGGTCTTAACCTTGGATTTTGCTGAGTGGTCTCTTCTTTACTTGTTTTAGAATCACTGTTATGTCACCTATGAGAAAGATTTTGCGTGACGATGCCTATCAAATAAAAGTTAGCCTTCTAGCAACACTTAACTAGCGTTGATGGTAGTTAGAACTCTCTTTAGAAAATTTTTGAAATGGAGGTCTTATAATCTTTGGCGTATTATGTGTAATATTGGACAAAATCTTTGCAGGTGCTTCGATATATTTACTACTGACGAGCAAAGAATATTGATGAAATATCGGAAGGTCAATTTCGCGGAGAAGGACCTTGTTTATAGTGCGAGAAGGGCCATTGGAAAATGCCCATTAACTCCGGAGGAGGTAATATTTTCTTATTTGTCACCATCTTCCTAATTTTGTTCTAGTTAATTTGTGAATTAGTGCCTTCATTGATTGTTTAATGTTAACTAATATCTTTGGCTCTAGTTGATTGGTATTTTTCTTTTCTTTCCAGACATAATACATAGTATTAATGGTTCTCGTGGCTCTATTGTTTACTCCAGACTTGTTTGACGAGGTGGAATGTTTTATAGTGGCGGATTTGTTTTCACTATTGTGTTTGTGGAAATGTGCTGCTTGGGGAAATGTTAGACAACTTGAAGTCGAATTGAATTTTAAAAATGTTACACACTCCACTCTTGAGAGGATGCTAGCTTAGTTCGTTAGCAATCTGTTCCAAACTTAGATGAGCAATAGCTGGGGTTAATTTCGATGTAGCCTCTCAGTTACTAGTTCGTGAGATCTGGAGGCATGCATCTAGATCTATCATGTTCCCGTTGAAGAAACCATGCTTCATATTTGCCAATTTGTCACAAGGCCGACAAGAATTTTTTTATGTTAGTATTAGAATCAGTAGCGGCTGTATAATTTGTCCACCGGGGTCATTTGAAACAAAATAAAAATGCCATTAGTCCAATAAAATCAAGTCAATGTCTACTAAAGTATGTTATAACTCTTTAGTTGTTGGTTTAATTTCATTTCCCGTTTTTGACAAAACTAATTTTGAGTTGAATACTTTTGGTTCCTTTAATATACTGACTCCAAAATATGTGACAAACAATTCAGTTGTATTTGTGATAAAAGAAATATCCAGACTGACTCGATATTCTACTTGTGAATTTTGTTTAATGGTGTGAAATTAGATATCCCATGGTGAATACACAACATTTACATTTAAGAGTAGATGGGATCAATTGATCCCGCATTGCTACAAATAGCCGCACATGATCAAAGTTGAGTTATTTGGCCTCATGTTTCTGCAGGTTGGTCTCATATTACGTGCAATGGGGTTTGACAATTCCACAAGGATATACCTTGCAGCGGGTGAGATATTTGGTGGTGAGCGATACATGAAACCTTTTCGCTCCATTTTCCCTCGCCTGGAGAATCACAGCTCGGTGGACCCCAGTGAGGACCTAGTGGGGAACACTCAGGGTTTGTTAGGCTCAGCCGTGGATTACATGGTTTGTCTTCTCTCCGACATTTTCATGCCAACATATGATGGCCCAAGCAATTTTGCCAATAACCTCCTTGGGCACCGTTTATACTACGGTTTCCGTACCACAATCCGTCCCGACAGAAAAGCCCTCGCTCCTATATTCATCAATCGGGAAAATGGCCGAACGGCTGGCTTTGAAGAAGCCGTTAGGCGCGTGATGGTCGGAACAAATTTCGGTGGGCCTCATAAGCGGGTCCCGCCCGAGTCTTTTTATACAAACTCCTGGCCCGAGTGTTTCTGCCAAACGTCACCGCAGAATCCAGCTGACAAGTGTCCGCCTGAGGACGTTCTAGAAGTTTTAGAGGGTAAATTGGAGAGAGAAACAAACGGTGACTAGAACCTTGATGACTTTGCAAATCTGACACTGAATATAGTGACGGTGGTCGTACTAATATACTAATCCCTGGTGCTATACTGGAGAATGGAGTGGCTTTGCTATTTATTTCATCTTTTCAGGTATTCTTCTTATCTGGACTTGTATTTTGTTTTGCTGTTGAAGTACTACAATTTGTTTCCGTATTGCCTTGTTTATTCGATTCACTGTATTTGCCAAGAAAAATTGATGCAGATTGTTTGATATTACAAACAGAAGAAAATGTAAATTGGATAATTGTGGTGGATTTTAAGTTTTAGCCCACCTGGGAAAATTTAAGTTAACTGAAAACCAAGAAGCTCTCAATATGAACTCATAATGAATCTCTTTAATGAAAGCGGGTGGCATGTTGTGCATCTGAAGAATAGAATCCAATGAACAAAGTGCACAAAATAATGTTCTGTGTACTTTCCTAATCAAATTAAATCACTTGATTCTGTATATGAAATTTTCCGGTGGCTCCCTGATCAAAAGTTTTTCTACCTTCCGGAAATGCTTGTTCTTTTGCTACTATCTCCTCATATTTCACCTTCGCTTGCATCTAATTGGTTGAACACTCGGCAGTCAGCATTCATTTGGTCATTATTTCAGATTATGATTAACAAATTTCCTGCCAAAGTTTATCTTGTTTGTTGGCTCCAACTTTCTACATTCGCAGCGTTCTTGCCCCGAATTTCGGTTGATCACTTCATCTAGTTCACAACAAATGGCCTCTCAGACCTTTCTTTGGATCGATTCTTACTAGAGTTCCCGCTATAAATTCCTCTAGTTTCAATGGCCCTTGAGAGCATCGAGCCCCATTTTTCTTGATATTCAGTCCTCATAGGAACTCATGACCCAAGAAAAACAATTTTTTTATGACCATTTCCTTTTTGTGTGGTGTAAATTTCTTACGTTTACCTTTTTCTGATTATAAGTTTGTTGGTTTTTCAGTTCTTTGTGGCGGCATAATCGTACTGACATGATTTTCTTTCGGATGACTGGATTCATCTTATCTAGAGAGAGGAATAGGGTGACTCTTACGAACAGAGATGAGGCAAAATGTATTCTTCCCTGAAGCATACAGGCTCCAAATGAATTTTATTATTATTATTATTATTATTATTATTAATTTTTTTTTTTGGGGGTGTGCGCGCGTGCGTGTGTGTGTGAATATGTCTGTGAAATTTTTGGGGAAGTGATATTGTAGAGTATATGATTGATTAGTTGTAATAAACTTAAATAGAACACCACTTGCAAGGCTTAGCCCTACGTGGTTACCTGAGTCTTCGGGCTCTTCGCACGATTCAGGTTTTCACCAATTTATGCCATCAGAATTTGGAGTATTGACATTCTACCGTTTACGCTTTTTATTTATTTATTATAGAAAGAGCAAGAACTTCAATTGATAAATAGAACAGTTTACAGGGAAATAAATAGCAAAACCAATAAATCTACATAGGAATATGAAAATCTACAAAATGAGAGAGTTGATCGCCTGCCCTGCGCTATTGGATGAAACGCGGATGACGTTTTTTGCCCTCTTCGCGAAGCTGTGGATTTGGTAAATATCATTGCGCTCAATCGTGGAGATTCCATCAAAAGACAGGAAAGAAACCAAAACCACTAACAATTGAAATAAGCACGGCTTGATAATCGTTGCCGGATGGCGTTTATAATGAAATTCTTGACTTTATTTCAAAATCGTGGAGATTCTACAAAATGAGAGCTTAGAGATATCCATTAACAAATGCTGCGCGATAAAAAAAAAAATTTACTCTCAGTTAAAATATATGCAGCAATGTAATTGTGATTTGTGATGAGTAGACCATTTCATAGCCTGCAGAATCGCTAAGAGTTCTTTTACTAGAACTTTAGCACGAGACTGCTATTTGATCAACCACCTTTCTATCCGGTTGACTAGCGGATCCAGGAATTCCAACTAGGGGAGTCACCTTTTAAGCGTAATTTTGATTAAAAAAAAAAAATTCATAGTCCAATATGCTTATAGTGACTACATATGATGTGGTAAAATAATGGGTCACAAAACCTCTAAATCAAAGAGTAATTGAACTTATAATTAAGTTTCTGATATTAGATTTGTAAGAGATACTTGTGGGAAAAAGAAACGAAACCGACAACGATAGATAATAGAGAAATGATCGACAACTTCTTTCAACATTTTTTTTTATTTTAATCCTTTTTATTTTACTTTTTATAAGTACTGGATCGAACCTTTCAGGACAATTTTTTAAACAAATGCTCTTCTTAACGTACCCTACAATATGTACGATTAAGATCACGGGGATAACGGGCACACAATTATCAAACTTTTCTCCAAAATTCATTTGGTACTTAGGGTCCTAAATTCTGAATGAAAATTTGAAAAGTTAGATCAAGTATGTGTAATTATCTGATTGACCTGATTTTTTACAAGGCCGATCGAAAAATTATTTTATGATTATTCAACGTGCAGATTTACCACCCGTTGTTGAAGGCAAGTTTCTGGGTATGGTTGACTTATGGAGGGAGGGAGGGAACTTTCGAAATGGCTTAGGCGTTTGGTTATCCTTGGAAAAATGGGTAGACCAAGAAGAAGCACTTCTGAACCAAAGAGCATTATCCTTTGCCATTGTAAGAACAGCACTGGCATTGAAAGGCTCACTTAAGAAAACTTTCTGATTTCTCTGCTTCCATATTACAGGTGTATGACACTCAGATTATTCAGCTAGGGGTGCGTATTGTAACCTTTCTCTAAAAAAAAAGTATCCGATCAACATTTTTTTGAGTTAACTCAGTACGCGATGAGGTTTAAAAACTGAACGATCTCGATTATTGAAGTGAGCCCGAAAAGAGCCCACAAACGGACCGGACGGTACAATTCACTCCCTTTGAGAGTCTAGAAAGGATGTTATTCTGTTATTTATAATCAAACGTGATTCATGGGATAAGCCACCAACTCCACAATATTTCAATTAATTAGTACAAATAATGGACACTATTATTAATAAAATTGTCATAGTCCACTATCAAACAACAATGCATAGTTTTCCAAAAGGTTGGGTTGCTAAAATCATGGTGATTTTAGCAAATGAGTTCAGCAGGTGCTAAAATCATGGTATTTCAAATCAAAAAATTAAGTATTTCCGTGTATTATTTTTTGAATTTTTTACCCCAAATTAAAGTACACGAGGAGTACTTTAATTTGGTGCGAAAAAAAAATCAAAAAACGATACACGGAACCACTTCATTTTTTGATTTCAAAATCATGATTTTAGCATCTGCTGAACTCATTTGCTACAATCATGGTGATTGCTCACTGCAGGAACCCACAATCTGAAAGGATGTTATTCTATTATTTATAATCAACGTGATTCATGAGATAAGCCTGGTGCCACCCAACTCCATAATATTTCAATTAATTAGTACAAATAATGGCCACTATTATTGATAAAAGATTTCATAGTCCACTATAAAATGTGAAGTAACTTCCAGTTCTTGACACAACCTAACACTCTTCTGTTGGTAATTCCATTCAGAGCAAATTTGGTTGTTGTTTTGTCCATGGCAGCCTCTCTTGAAGAGAAGGATGAAAGCATGAAAAAAAAGAGGCTAAATTCCTAATAGACCCCCTCATCTATACTCATTTTCCCAACAGACCCCCTAACCTTTAAAAGCGTCCAAACTCACCCCCTCACCTTTCACCGTTAGCCATACAGACCCCTTCTGTTACATTACCGTTGAGTTTTAAGGTTAAATGTTACCAATTGGACGAAAATGCCCTAGCTAAGATTAAAACGTAAAGGATTACACCCTCTCCATTCTCCCACTCCATCTACAGTATTCTTCACCATGTTTACGTATGAAATCCAAATCATATGTGGCAAAGAAATCCTAGGGTTAGGGTTCACCCAACCTATATTCATGAATTAAACAATAAAACAAATAAAATTGAAATCACTGCCAAGAACAACCACCGGAGTTGAAATCCCAATTTTGAAACCCAAACCTCAATTTCAGAACCCCAATTTCAGAACCAAAAACCTCAATTTCAGAACCCAAACCCCAAATTTGAGTTGAAATCATGGAGTCTCAAAGCCCTTACCTTTGATTTCACCTGAAAATTAAATCAAGATGATGTTGGGCCATCGTCGAGGCCGCCATCGCCATTCCCAATCGCAACCAATGCCGCCGTCGCCGTTCCCAATCTGGAGATGGGTTTGAGAGAGAGAGAGAGAGAGAGAGAGGGTTTCTGGATCTTAGTCGAAATCGTCGCCACTTGCGATGCTATTTCCGCTCCGTCTTTTCTACTGGCATCTCTCCAATTGAACCGAACGATGTCGTCGACGGGATGATGATGGGCTCGAGTTGTCCAGTCTACATAGATGTATACAAGGGACAGATTGGAGGGGAGAGAGAGAGAGAGAGAGAGAGAGAGAGGAGGGAGGGAGGGAGGGGGAGGGGAGGTAGGTAGGGAAACTGGGTTTCTCTGGATTTGAGGGCAGAGGTATTTCGGTCGCAGGGAAGGGAGAAGAAGAGGTTGTGTTTACACTTAGAAAATTTTATGAGGGTAAACTTGTCATTTTTTTACTTCTGTTAACGGAGTAAGGGTTTTGTCAATTTCGAATAGATGAGGGGGTGAGTTTGGACGCTTTTAAAGGTTAGGGGGTCTGTTGGGAAAATGAGTATAGATGAGGGGGTCTCTTAGGAATTTAGCCAAAAAAAAAGGAGAGAAGCTACCAAAGATATAGGGAGCTGATTTCAACCCTTCCAAAGGAGAAAGGTTGGCTAGATAATCTATGCCAATACAAAGGCTTTTGGTACCACCCCACTCTTTTCTTGGAAGGTACCATGTTTGCTGAGGAACATTTCGAGGCTCGTCCCACCGATGTTTTCTTGATGTCCACGCCAAAATCTGGCACGACGTGGCTCAAAGCTCTAATTTTCGCAATCGTGAAGAGAAGTTGCTACACCAATCTCACTGATCACCCTCTTCTTACCACTAACCCCCACGATTGTGTTCCTTTCTTGGAGACCGATGTCGAAAATATACCCTCTCCTCGCCTCCTTTCAACACATTGTCCTTATGTGTCATTGCCCAAGTCTGTTTTGAGTTCCGACTGTAAAATAGTCTACGTTTGCCGCAATCCTAAGGACGTGTTAATTTCTTATTGGTACTTTATGGCCAACTTAAGACCCAATGAGCTTCCACCCATTTCATTAGAAGAGGGATTTGAGTTATTTTGTAAAGGAATCTCTGATTTTGGACCCATATGGGATCATGTGTTGGGGTACTGGAAGGCTAGTCTGGAATATCCGCAAAGACTCTTCTTCATAACATTCGAGGAAATGAAGAGAGACACGTCGGTGAAAGCGAAAAAATTGGCAGAATTTTTGGGACAACCTTTCTCGACGGAGGAGGAGACGAAAGGGGTTGTGGAGGAAATTATAGACCTTTGCAGCTTTGACAAGTTGAGGAATTTGGAGGTGAATAAAAGTAGTTCATACAGTCATGGTTTGCTTGTCCAGAACGAAACGTATTTTAGAGAGTGTAAAGTTGGAGATTGGAGGAACCATCTAACAACCGAAATGATTGAGAGGTTGGACCAAATTACCAATCAAAAGTTACCTGGTTTATTTTAGTTAATAATCAATTTATCATTGAGTTTGTGATATGATGCTATGGCAAGTGATACTTTATCCAATGTAGATACCACCCTTGTAAATGAGCTTGTGTATTGCATTCTCTTCTTCTTGTAATTGTTGGTAGATCGATGAAAGTTATCGAAAACACACAAGTGGTGGCTAACTCATGCGGTAGAGCTCTTGGATGTCCTACACTGCATCCTGGGATCGAGTCTCATTCCCCCTCTCATGTAGTGATAAATTGCATTTGCCGGTCATAAATCGTAGGAGTAATGATATTTTGTTATTTTGTTTGCTTAAAACTAGTTCCAATCTTAGCGTGTGCTTGAAGGATTTTGATAAATCCACTCGCAACCACTGAATCAATGTAAGATGCAGCAAGGGATTCGCCCATGATATGAATTGCCATTCCCTTCATTATACAGAATTTTAATTAACTTCAATCACTAAAATTTTATCCCCTTTAAATCGTACGAATAATTCAAAGTTACATTAAACAAACATATAGAGTACATAATCATTGATGTTGAATTGTCTTTTTTTTTGTTGTTCTATTCGTACCTATTCATTCATGATTCCATACCGGTTTCAAATTAGAGATAAACTAGTCTAGTTTTAGTTTGATTTAAATCAATTTTATAACAAATATGGACAAAATTCGCAAAAACCCGCCTCCTTCTGGTGCAGAGAATTCTGCTATTGAAAAGAAAGAGAGCTTCTTGATAAGATTGGTTCAATATTTTTTTTTTTAACATGAAGACATTTCCATTAATAAAGCCAAAGGCACATTCAAAGGACTCCGTCCAACATACACCGAGAAAGATCTACTAACAACAACCCAAATAACAAAGTGGAAGAGTAAGAAGCCATCTCAAATGGCCTGACGCGAGCCTTGCTCTCTAACACATTGAAATCGCATCACAAATCGAGTGCGAAACAAACCAAGACAAGGTCAGGATTAGTGTGAGTCGAGGGAGAAGGAGAGTAACATCTCACGGGTCGTATAGATCTCAAACAGATTATCAGTAGTCAAGCATCGCCGGAGCCAAACCGAGTTGCGCGGCCACGACGAGACTCGAAGCCTCCCGAAAGACCAAACGCAGCAAGAACCAACAACCCCCAGATCTGGAAAGACCAGATCGGTACCAACAGAAACTACTAAATAAATAAGAAACAAAACAAAACCGACTGAACAAAGCCCAGAAAAATCGAATTAAAAGATGACCTCATCACTGAGTTACCGAGTTAATCCGAGTCAAAGCCGAGTCGCTTCCTCGGAAGAGATCCGAACTCCATAGCCGCCGCCAAACGGAATCTGGAGACTTTTATTCGGGGGGGGGGGCAGAGTCACCCTAAATCATCTCGTCGTCCAAAAACTAGGGACGGCAGAAGAGGCGAAAAGAAGAGAAGATGTGGTGGGTGGTGATGTCGAAAGGGGGAAGGCAAAGGGGAGGAAGGTGGAAGCTATGGCTGAAAGGGTTTAGAGGGTAAGGTGAGAGGGGGGAGAGATCGATTCAAAGGGGGGGGGTGAGGCGGTAGCCCCACCCCAGAGAAACCCTAACTGGAAAGTGTAGGGTAGAGAGAAGATATAAAATCGTAGAGAGCGAGGCTCTCGGTAAGTTGATACACCTTCTTATTTCGTCAACAAGTACTTATCTGGAGTATTGTTGATTGGTTCAATATTGGATATAGGTTTTCGGCAAACAGAAGATGCCTAAGGTTTTGAATGCTAAGTTAGTGATTTTTAAAAATAATTAGTTAACTCAATTAATGAAAAGTAAAACACACCAATAAGGAGTATTTGGTAATTAACACAATCTACCTAACCAATTCACCATGACCCAACCATAATGAGATCGAGATGCACAATAATGGAGCCACCACATATTTCTTCTTCGCGACTTCTTCGTTGTCTTCTCTCTTCGTTGAACACAAACACAGAACCTCCAAAACTGTTGAATAGGGTAACACGAGAGAGAGATAGAATAGGTGGATTTGGAGGGGTAGTTTTGACCCAAAACAGGTCGGATTTGCCAAGCGATGGGTTGAGGGAGTTTCACAAATCGTAGTCCCAACAATAATCAAATCCAGGGAGAGAAAATACCAACCAAAGACCTGATTTGAGGAGGGATTGGATTCCAAATAAGGGCGATTGGCATCTCAGGCTCCATATCTCCATCTAGACACGCTATAAAGTGAGTAAGAAAAAGTGACTCTAACAATGTCAAATTGAGCAAAAAAACTTGTGATTTCTTATTAACTAGTTTCTTACACTAAAACTAAGGCTTTGTTTGGAAGTTAAGGAAAGAAGGGGAAGAAAAGGAGGGAGGAAAACAAAGTGAAAATTAATTACTTAGTTTTCTCTTCTTCTGTCTCATGAATGCATATTTTCCTTTCTTTTTCACATAATCAAATAAAAGAAATAAAGATAATTTCTTTTCATTTCTTTCCCATTTCTCCCTTTTTATTTTCTTTCTTTTCCACATCTTTTCCAAACTTCCAAATAGAGCCTAAGGTTGTCTATCTAAAACAATGAAATGGGCTGATTAACTGATTTGCGGTTTTTTGGCATCCTCTTTCAATATTATCCTTAGGATGCCACCCTATGACATTTGAATCTTTATGATTCCATCTCGTAATTTGAATTTGGACCATTATGCCCATATTAATTGTTTCACTATCAATATATGTACATAAAATAATTATAAATTGATTACTTACACTTACAGTCGGTTACAATTCCTATTTTTATGGGATTTGGTTTCACCTTCAATTGGATTCCTTATATCAGATCAACACTTCCAATTTTAAAGGGATTTGGTTTCTAATACCCTTATTTATTTACTGCATATTACACGGAATGATCAAAACATAACCAAGATTACTTTTGTAAAAATCAAAGCTTGTCTTACACGATAACTTAACATATTATACATATCATTCTCTCTCTCTCTCTGTGTGGTATTTTTGAAGAACCCTAAAACTACTCTCACTTTCTCTCTGGATTGAGATGGTTAAACGGGGACGGTGGTGACGGAGTGCCACCACCACCACATAGCGGTGGTGGTTGGAGATCGAAGGCCGGAGATAGGAAGGAAAGGGCTCCATCACGTTTTGGCCGGACACTGCTCTGAAAGTTCTCTGCGGTGCATGGAGTGGTGTGGGCATAGGGCACTATCACGATTTGGCCACACGGTGCACCGCCGCCAAACTCGGAATCTATCGATCTCGACAGCAACGGAAAAACCCAATGAGTAACCTTTTAATCTCGATCGATCTCACAATCTCGTTTTGATTACTGTAATCTTTTGTTTTGTGTTGTATGGTGGTGGTGGGTTTCGAATCTTGTTAATGGCGGCGGTATTTTTTTATTCAATGGTTGTTTATTTTCGATGCAAGGCTGGTATTTTTCTTTGATACAATAAAAATGGTAAATCGATAAATTATGTTCACATGCCTTTCTAAAGATGGTTATTTCATACAGTGAATATAATTTATTGATTTACCATTTTAGTGATTTGATATAGTAAAAGTGGTAAACCGATAAACCATGTTCACTGACACCCGAACATGGTTTATTGATTTACCTAAAGATGGCTATTTCATACAATGAATATAATTTATTGATTTACCATTTTAGTGATTTGATATAGTAAAAGTGGTAAACCGATAAACCATGTTCACTGACACCCGAACATGGTTTCTTGATTTACCATATTGGGTGATTTGGTACAATAAAATATGGTTCACTGGTTTAGTACTTTGGTGTGCATTAATCTACCATATGTTTAATGGTTAATCTGCCATTTTTTTGTGGTGCATTAATCTGCCATTTTTTTGTGGTGCATTAAATCAAAATGTCATGATTATTTCTTTTAATTTTGTTTGGAGATTTTAGGCGTGAGAAGATTAGAGAAGAGAGAATTAAAAAAATTAGAAAAGAGAGATTTTAGAGAGAGAGAGAGAGAGAGAGAGAGAAATTAGGAAAGATTAGGGGAGAGATAAATTAGGAAAGATTGAGAGAGAAAATATATTAGGAAAATCAGGAGAGAGAAAGGGTGTTTTGGGGTTTATTTAAATTTCAGGATGAAATCATAAATATTCAAATCTCATAAGATGGAATCATAATTATCTTTTTTGTACAGGACCCCTAATTAACTGCCCCTTTTTAAAACTTTATTAAATAAAAGGCGTGGTTTTTAACATTATTCCCAGAATACGTGAAGTCGGGATTAGCAACCACGTTTTCTTGAAAGCGTGTTTGCACGCTTTCATATTGGGTTAAGATGGATAACGATAAATCTGTAGGTATAGAATTTTTTGTACAGATTTTGTACAAATCTATGGTTTTGGACCTCTTCGGGGGTCCCAAAAGGATGATCGGAGCCGTTCATGTTTTTCAAAATAATGTTTACTTGCATCCCGTAAAAAATCAACTAAATCGGATATCGGGAAATGCTCCGTCAGTTCATCCAGTTTTTTATTCATAATTAAAAATTGGATCAACCGATGGAGCATTTTCCGATATCCGACTTAGTTGATTTTTTACGGGTTACAAGTAAGCATTATTTTAATAAACATGAACGGTTCCGATCATTCGTGTGATACCCAAAGAAAGCCCAAAACAATAGATTTGTACAAAATCTGTACAAAAATTTCTGTACTAGCAGTCCTGTCCGATTAAAATTAAGTTAATCCTAATCTGGTTTGAAAGCGTCTTTAGAAAATGGGTCTCCTAAACACGCTTTCTGGGAAAAAAATAAAATACAGATTCCAGAAACCATACCTGTCGGATCTCCCACCCTCTCTATTCAGCCAAACCCCCTTTATGTTTCCGCTGCCGTAACCTGATTCTTCTAATTGATCTGTATCGTTTCGACGAAAATCTGGCTAGAAATGCAATTCTTCGGAGGGTCAGAGATCAGTCCGTCACCGCCGTTGCCGACGGCGTCGGGAAACAATGGCCACATGATGTACGTTTTCAATAGGAATGGAATATGTCTGTTTTACAGGGAATGGAATCGCCCACTCCACACGCTGAATGCCCAGCAGGATCACAAGCTCATGTTTGGTCTGCTTTTCTCCCTTAAATCCTTGACTGCAAAAATGGATCCCACCAGGTTTGCTTTTCTTGTCCTCAGTTTTTGTATTCAGAGAAATTATGTTTTGTTACTGCAACTGAGTTGTTGTAATGTCACACAAACCTAATATCGGGATCTGGGTTTGCTCAAGTGATAAGAAGGGAGCACAACTCTAGTTTGACTCCCACTGATGATTTGATTTGGGTCGCGCTTCGTTGACAATCCAGGTTGGCCTAGATAAAGTTGTTACGGTAATTGGTGATGTAAACCCTAGATTTGCAATACACTATACACTTCGCCGATGTTACTTGTACTCTCTTCATTCGTTACCTAGTGAAAACTGGTATGAGTTGTAGCTGACTAGCTATACTCAACTACACAAATGGGGAACATTTCATGACATTGGTTTAGTTGTTAGATTAGGAGTGAAGCCTCCTACTTCAGTTGTTTTCGTAACTTGTTAGGAGCTGGAGCCTTTTTTCAATTGATACCACAATGTTGTGCCTGTCGTTGTTAATGGTCTTGGGTCGTTTGTTGTTCAAGTTAATTGTTAGATGAACAATGTTTATTCTTTTGGGCAGTGCGGACAAAGGAAATCTTGGGGTGCCTCAATTACCTGGACAAGGGTGTTCATTTCACAGTTTTCGTACCAATACTTACAAACTTAGTTTTATGGAGAGTCCATCTGGGATAAAGGTCAGTGAGTTTCATGTTGATTATGATGTATTATCTTGCTACAGCAAACATGGAAAGGTAAAATCTGAAATTAAAGTCGAACTGTAATGTGCTCATTATCAAGAGATTTCCATTTTGGAGTATTTAATGTTTCAGTCTAATGTGGATTTGACTATCACATGAAGCATTTATATAATCGAAGTCTTTGAAATTTTGGTCCTACGAATCCTTCCCTGATGTACTCGGTGCAATGGGAGCCTGGCACCCTGAATACCTCAGACAGTGGTTTAATGGGATAAAGCCATAAAGGCTTAAGCTCATTCAGATATCCTGGTTGAACATGAAAACTTAGTGCCTGTGCAGTAGTGTTCCTGTCTTGATTTTAAGAGTGCACTATACTTTGAATGGAGAAGTTTTCATTAGCATTAGAGAATTCAGAATTCCGATAGTTTTAAAGAGCACTATGCTGCATGATCCATGTTACTTCGGGCTTTCATAACATATATGATGTGGTTTCTTTTAAATTTTCACTTGTTTGGCTTTATTTCTTTCTTCCCTAGGCATCAGATTCTAAATAATGAGAGCGATTTTTAGTCTGGTGTATATGAAATGGTGATACAGTAGTATTTGTTGTTGGTGCTATATCTGGATTCAAGATTGCTAAGGTTCTAGTGACTAAAATTATTTTATAAATCTACTATCTACTATCTAGTAAAGCTGATTTCAAATTATGGTTTTTTCGGAAGACGAGGAACTACTGAACTATACCGATTGACTTAAGGACCTAAGATTAACGAATGAACTGCATATATAATGAAAATGTTAGTGTCCCAAACGAACTTAAGTTTTCTGCATAAGAGACCAGCTAGTGAAATACATAATGACTAAAGACTAACAGAAGAGATCCTTCCTGGAGCATAAAGGAGAGAAGAGACAAGAGAGAACAGTATGGATGAGTAACAATGCCTAAGAAGAGAAATCAAGGCTCACAATGACTGCGGTTGAAGCATGGTTTTACTAAATTCATTAATCCAATCTCTCCCCTTTCAGCTTTTATCAAACTTATTTAAGGCTTTACTGGAAGGAATTTCCCCAAACTAAGGAAGAGTGAATATATTGATGACAGCCTATCAAGTAGAAGAAGATCAGCTCTGCTTGCCCTTATGGAACTTTCTAGGATTACCCAAAAGTTGTATATTGGACCTACCTGTGTTTATCTGAGTTTTTTTGGTAAAAAGCGATATGTTTGAATTCTGATGTAGTTAAGCCAATGTTTTGGGATCCCGAGTATATCTATTTTCAACTATAATACGGATGATCGTGAATAGTTTAATGGCATACTTTTATTGGTAATTTCATCTCCTTTGTGTGATTCGATCAATAGACTTTGTTCGTTTTGGGTTTCAAGACTAGTTTTCTCTATTATTCCCCGATCATTACTCACATTTCTCTCCAATCATTATCGTTATTTTTAATTATTATTCTTATTTCTCTCCCTCTCTCTCTCTCCAATCATTACCCCATATTTCTAATTATTACCCGAATTTATCTCTCCAATCATTACCCAAAAACCAAAACCAAAACCAAACCCAAAAACCAAACCAACAAGATTTTAATGTCTCTAAATACAGGACAGAAGATTTATTATTTACGTCACCACACAGGTTTCACCGTGTAATTTTGTTTAAATTTTCTGCAGATCATCCTTGTAACTCATCCGAGAACTGGTGATCTAAGGGAATCGTTGAAGTACATTTATAATCTCTACGTTGAATATGTTGTCAAGAATCCACTGTATACTCCAGGAACTCCGATCAAGTGAGTAAATAGCTTTTCCCTGTTGAGATGCTCTATATGATGAACTTATGGCTCCTTGCCACTTTGGATTTTTTCTTCGCAAAATCGTTTATGGGCGAATACAACCAACTATAAATATTTAAATGGACTCGTTATTTTATTTAAGCAAGGTTGTACTTGCTGGTGCAGATGTGAACTTTTTGATTCGACGCTTGACCAGTACGTGAGAGGCCTTGGATAGGGTGTCAAGGTATTGTTCTGCTATCATTCTTGGTTTATATCCCATCAGTTCTCTGTTGGAAAAGTTACACTCATACTGGCCTTTATGTACGATTGTTCAAATTGAAGAATAACATACAAGATGCGCCATTTCTTACATCTTGGTCAATCTTCTCTATGATCTCTACCATCACAATGATAGAATCAAACGATGCACAATTCCTAGAAATGCAGTATGCAACCTGGTAATAACACTCACCAGGAATGCATAAGGTGAGAGAACTGGCTCTTGTCTGCCAGTTCCCATTACATACAAGCGACGTCGTCCAGATTTGACAATAGAGTACGCCCTAACCATTTGATAAACCCTCAGTGATGATGCCCATACAATAAGGCGCTCATCCATAGTGTGCAACAATGGCAATGGCAGGCAACAAATAGTTGATGAATCATGCCTAGAATATTGGCAAGATAAACCTTTGGTGGCTTGGCCACTAAAACATCTAGCTAGGAAAAAGTTTCAAAACTAAAGAACCCATATTTTCTCTCCATCTTAGAATTGAATGGCGAGGGTTCAGAGAAAGTAAATAGGATAAACGGGGCCAACAAATTGATTAGAATTCATGACTTCCAAAATGATAGCACAGAAGATGTCTCATAATTCAAGCTTCTTAGCATTTAAAAAAAATGGCACTACATTTCATACCTGAAAGAACACTCAGCAGTCAGCATTCATTTGGTCATTATTTCCGATTATGATTAACAAATTTCCTGCCAAAGTTTATCTTGTTTGTTGGCTCCAACTTTCTACATTCGCTGCTGTCTGCCATTCTTCATTGTTTTCTAGATTTTTTCTTTCAGATTCTTATAGTTTGTGTTTTCTTTTTTCCATGCCTATGCCCGAATTTCAGTTGACCACTTGATCTAGTAACAAATTGCCTCTCAGACCTTTCTTTGAATTGATTCTTACTAGAGTCCCACAATAAATTCCTCTAGTTTCAATGGCCTTTAAGAGCATCAAGCCCCATTTTTTTCTTGATCTCAATCCTCATAGGAACTCATGACCCAAGAAAAACTAATTTTTGTGACCATTTCCTTTTTGTTTGTGTAAATTTCTTAAGTTTTACCTTTTTCTGATTATAAATTTGTTGGTTTTTCAGTTCTTGTGGCGGCATAATCGTACTGACACGATTTTCTTTCGGATGACTGGATTCATCTTATCTGGGCAGTGGAATAGGGTGACTCTTGTGAACAGAGATGATGCAAAATGTATTCTTCCCTGAAGCAGAAAGGCTCCAAATGTTTTTTTTTTTTTTTTGTATCAACATTTGTCTGTGAAATTTCTGTGGAAGTGACATTGGAAATGATTGATTAGTTGTACTAGACGTAAATGGAACAAACTTGCAAGGCTTAGCCCTACGTGGTTACCTGAGTCTTTGGGTTCTTTGCACAGTCTTTGGGTTCTTCGCACGATTCTAGTTTTCACCATTTTATGCCATCAGAATGTGGCATATTGACATTCTACCATGTACTCTTTTCTTTTTTTTTTCCTTGAGAAAGAGCAAGAACGTCAATTGATTAATAAATCTTGTCCAAGTCCCACAGAGGGCCCGAAGGAGATTGGCACAAGAGATGGGAGACTGTCAGAGTCTGGACCCTTGATAAAATGACTAAGAAGCTTATCACTGTAAGGAATCCAATTGTAATGGAAAAGGTTGGATGGGTTCTACATTCCCAATCCTCCATATGTGATGTGTTTACTGCTTAGCAATGAGATCTCTTCCCAGAAGTACTCCTCCAAGCCTAGGAGTATTTTGGATCTGGTGTGACTTTGAGAAGGTAAAATCTTGAGCAATATTTAGGGAGAAAGGGTTTTTGAGATTAGAAGAGAGGAGTTGTTGAGGATACCGATTTACATTTGATCTACTTGTAAATTATGGTATATCGCTCTTGAACCCCGTCTGGCTCTTGGCCTCTCCCGACGGCCACCTTCCCTTCCTTTCTCCATTTCCACCGAAGTAAGCACCACCCACACCCGAACCACCTCTCTCTCTCTCTCTCTCTCTCTCACGCGTGCGTGCACATACTCAATTTCGCATAAATTGGCTCTTTCATCTTATACTTCACAGAAATAAATAAACTTCACAATAGTCATTTTCTAGTGTTAAAGAAGCACAACTCCATATACATTAAAATTGTAAAACTGAAGGGGAAAGCAAAAGAAAACTAGAAAAGGAAAGAAAATCCCCCTTGCTAGTTGTCACTTTAACTGTCATTTACATTCCGTACATTTTACAAGAAACAATAGACCCAAGAACAAGGGAGAAATAGCAGAAGAAATGAAAATAAATAATGAGGTTAATTTGGCTAAAAGGGAAGAGAAAAAAAGAAGAAGATGCAAATCAACAAAAAAAGAAGCAGCAAAAGATCTACCGAGCTGGCTGTGTGCGCAGCTTGTTAGCGACATATAGGAGGTGGCTGATGTTTGTGGGGGGATAATGTTGGAGTAACTTGAGATTAGAAGTGAAATCCCCAGCAAGTAAACGCCTCCGGATGAGAATCAGCATTGCACAGCATATCCGAAGCAAAGTTTCCTGCGAATCATAAAAGATGACATCCCTGTTTAGCAACATGCTAGATTTTTGCATCACTCCAAGATTGGATTATTACCTTCAAGATTAAGCATTATATTTTCTGTCATACTTCCCACAAATGAAACTAAATTTAGACCGAGATAAAGGGAGGGAAAACGTAATATTGTCGTGACTATTGGAATAATGCAAGTGAACATCATTAAAATGACTTCTCTTTTGGTGTAAATATGTGAAGAAAATGACCACAATGCACAAACTCATGTTTCGGAGCGCAGTACTTCATTACCAGCAACATTCTACATAAGTATATGATATGCCTCTCACTGCCATTTCTCAGCTTAAAGTTTATGCTTTATCCAATGGTAATACTTGTGATACTACAAAATCACGGTTTTACTAAAAACAATACGGAGTAATAAAAAGGGCGAGTGAGGTCTAAAAGAAGATATGTGAAATGATTTGAGTAATTACTGAAACAAATAAAAATAAAATCGAAGTAAGAAACACAAACTTACTTGAGGACCTTCAGGGTCACTTAAAAGAGTATCCCAAATAAGAAGGCTGTCGGCGAAATTGAATTCTTGAGTCAAGAGAAGAGTTATCCATCTGAATGCATAAAACTGAGGATTGACCTGTTATTTACAAACAGAAAACAGTGGCATGACATTGTCAATTTAAACCTTGTAGCAGATAAACAAAGAACAAGAAAGATACCAACAACGCTTTTCTGAGACAACCAACAACGTTTCCTGAGAAATTCTAGTTGTTTGAATAAACATCACATAAAGATATAAGATGGAGCCCACTTCAATGGCATACAAAGAAAGAATCCCCCCCCCGGAAGGCATCATGAGTTTGAAATTGATAACTTTAGTAATAGAGACCCAGGCATCCATGTAGGCTATAGTACATAATAAGCAAATGAGAAAATCCAAACACAACACCATAAATCGTTAACGCCCTTACCATTATGCGAATGAGCTCATTTTTTACAAGGACCCTTAAAACATGTTTAAAACAAATTGAACAGCTCGGATCATTTGTATGGGACCCTATGGAATCCGGTGTACACCAAATAGTGTACCCATAGTTTTTCTAGTATCAAGTAGTACCTCATACTTATAAAAAGATTACATAAAAGGCAGCAAACTCAAAGGGAAAACAGTTCTTTTTTACCAGCCAAAGAGCAAAAGAATCTTACTTTGGTTGTGACCTCGAGATGACGCCAGAGCTCTTCATCGTGTTCCTTTAAAAGCCTTGACAACCTTGCAATTGTGGCACGGATTCCAACAACACTATTATCAAGTTGCTGACAGAAGTGATCCCGGAATCCACTTAATAACTCAACAAAACAGAAGAACGTGTCTGCTTCTGCAAAGGCCTGCAAAACTCGATAAAAGTGAACCATAAACAAAAGAACTGAACATATATATGGTTCTGAAAATTACGCGTACACAATGACCAACTTTTTTACACGATGATCCATGCTGTCTATGTCAAAACCTAATAGTACATTCAGCTTTGACATGGGGTTTACTGTCTGCAATGCAGCGGGGAAATTTAAATAAATAAAAAAACTCGCTTCAGGTTTTCCATTGTCTCTCCACCCATGTTCTCCTTCATAATCTTTAAACTTTTACATCACAGTCATGTTATATTATGCAGCTTGCAAGCAACTTTAATCCAGAAATTGTCTTATTTCCAAAGGATTCTTAAAACCTGACCTCTATTTTTGTCTAGATATGAACCAAACCCTATATATAATAGTTCAAATTGAAGGATAGCATACAAGATGCGCAATTTCTTACCGCATTTTCCTCTATAGGGTCATTTTTGAACACATAGAATAAAGGTGCCAATATTTCATTCATCCCTTGCACGTATCTTATCCCCGGATTCAACTTGGCAAATACAATTAAGATGTTCTTCAGAGCATCCTGAAAGTAGAAGACATATTTACGTCAGCCAAAAGGCTCATGCTTACATCAAATCTCAATGTCATGTAAGATGAGCTGACCTGATTGCTTGTTGCACTCTGTGAGTCCCCTGAGAAAAAGTGCATGCCCGGATGAGTACGCTTTACATCTCGGTCAATCTGCTCTATGATCTCTGTGTCCTACAAAATTGAAAATGGTAGAGTCAAACGATGCACAATTCCCAGAAATGCAGTATGCACCTGGTAATAGAGAACTGGCTCTTGTTTGCCAATTCCCATTACATACAAGTGAAGAAGTCCAGATTTAACAATAGAACGCGCCTTAACCATCTGATATGCCCTCAGTGATGATGTCCATACAAGCTCATCCGTAGTGTGCAAGAATGGCATGCAACAAATAGTTGATGAATCATGCCTAGAATATTGAAAAGATAAAGCCTTTGGCCACTAAAACATCTAGCTAGGAAAAAGTTTCCAAAACTAAAGAACCCATATTTTCTCTCTCCACCTTAGAATTGAATTGCGAGGGTCCGGAGAAACTAAATAGGATAAAGGGGAGCAACGAATTGATTAGAATCACTGAATTCCAAAAGGATAGCAGAGAAGATGACTCATAATTCAATCTTCTTAGCATTACAAAAATGGCACTACATTTCATACCTGAAAGAACTGATTCCATACGCTGCTCTTCCCAAGACTCAAAGGGTGCTCTCCATGAGTTATCTCTGATCTTGGGAGTACAACACCGGTTTCAGGTAACGATTCCTCATTTTCTAGACACGTGGACTTCTCCAACCTCCTCGTGATTTCTGACTGCCTAGCAAAGAAACATTCAGAATTCCAATTCTTTTACAACTAAAACACAAATAGATGCAACACACAACTTAGTTTCCAAATGCATCGAGTGTCAGCCCTTTCAGTATTTGTCTTAATTTACCAATCACTATTCACAGGAAACATGAACAGGGGAGGCTATGTTGTCACAAAAGAAACTGGAGAGAGAATGAGTACTAAAAAAATTATCAGATTGAGAAACAAAAAAAAAGAACAAATTAATTTTGTGTTAAAAGGTGATGAACGAATTTGGGACTTCCTAGTCCTTGTTTCCGGTCATCCAGATTGAGTATTATGCTTATAAAAAGGATTCTATCCCGAATGGTTTAATTCGAGAAAAAAAATCAATATATACGGGCAACTTCCTCATGTGGTAAGCAGAAAAAATTGCTTAGCTTTGTAGTTTCAATTACTAAGATGGTGAACCAAAAGGTCCAAGGGGATTGAAACTAAGCAAACTTTACACTACGGTTGCTTTTTTTTAGATGAACATCACGGTCGCTTAGAAAAACAACAAATCAAAGTTGCATTGTTCATGAGACTTCCTGATCTTTAAAATGCTAGTCAAACAATATTATGAAAGAAACAAAAACTTCACTCCTAAACAAGAGGCTCATTTTTATTTACTGAGGCATAAACCCAACACAAATTTTAGCCCCTTCAGAAGTTTAATGTGCCATAGTGCCGAATAATGCAGTATGTTACACAGTTACAGATATTTAAAGTAATCCACTATGCACTACCAATTATTAAACCTGTCAGTTCAAAGTGATTACAACCGTTTCTTCTATATTTCTCTTCCAATATCACAATAAGCATAACTAGATAAACCTAGGGAAGGAAAAATTTTAAAAAAAAAAACGCGGCTTACCGGATTCATCAAAAGCTCTTCTTTAAATTGCTTGTACTGAGACCTCTTCTTAGCTAATTCCGATGACCAGAACCCTCGATCAGTTGGCAAATACCCCAATAAAAGCTGCTCAGTCACATAGAAAACACTGGAAGTGAAAATTCTACCTCAGATTTTAATTTTTTTTTCCCCCTCAATGCAGATTACATATTCGATAGTTATCCAACCAGAAGAACTCTAGAGAAATTTCAAAATATACACAATTTTCTACTCAATGGTCAACAGAATTCAGAGAAAATTGAATAACTGCTGCTAACCTTCCACACTGTACATCGAATGCCAGCACCATCTGGAATACCCTGTGACGCTAGTCTCCGTAATTCACCAATGTTTATAACCTTCCTTGAAAGCTGAAATCAGCACAATAGAAAACTCAATAAAGAGCAAATACTGAAACACATGCCCAAATTATTATAGACGGAAGAAAACAAACCGCAATGGAGTAGCAAAATACCTAATATAAAAGAAAATCAACTGCATTGATAGATATAAGCATCCATTCATAATATTTATATCTGGATAAAGGGACAAAGCACATGGGCTAATGTGCAGGGATGGACCAACCAACAAAGGGAGGGCATGGATAACCGCCACCTCAGAGTTTCGGAAAACCCCTTATTGTAGTATTATTCATCGTGCACAGTTGCCAATTACATAGGTCACTCACTCCAAGATTTTCGTTAAAATTAAAATCGTCTCCTTAATATTTATGAAAAGACCAAGATTAATCAAGTTTTTTATTTATGTAATTGCATTTTTTGGTAACACTTTCTGCTAGGTATGTTTGATCTAGCCGAGCTGGATACAGTGGAAGAGAATATAAAATAACCAAATAGTACGCAAAAGCAAAATAACCAAGTCTTTTTTCACGACATTCTTATTCACCTTTTGGTACAAAATGTAAAACAAGCATCCAAAGTGGATAGTTAAGGAGGTCTTTGAGCCCTACCTAGATCTAGGCCTGATCTTGTCCTTGAAATGTAATAGAGTTCTAGTTCTTAGAAGACATTTTCCATTTTTTTCATTGGCATGAATTGATACTCTGCTTCACACATTCGTACGTACCATTTGGTTGCATATCCATTCACCCCCAAGAGTTAAATTCCTAACTCCCACCACTGTCTATGTGTCTGCATGTCTATAAACTATCCAGGGAGACCTTTGGCTAAATTGAAGAATACAAGCACTAATGAACTAAGTTGAACATGAAATGAAATAAATCAACTAAATTGACTGAAAAACAGGATAGAGACTTCATACATAGATACATATAATTATGGCTGCAAAAGAACCAGGTAGTTCACAAACTCATCGAGGCTCAACTTAGTAAAGGCTCGTTTGAGTTCGATTCATCTAGTAAACAAACTGAACAACTCAATTTTAGGCTCGTTTAATAAATGAGTTCAACCCGAGCCTGGCCATATCTGGCTCGATTAGGCACGCAAAAGTGAAATATTCAAGTTTAATGTATAAACTTGAATATGTATAACTTATGTTTGATCAGAAAAAGAGGAATTTATTGATCTTTGGGTGACGGTTACAAAGATTAAACGGATCCTCAGTGCGACGGCATAACAACATGGGATGTGTTTAAACTTGTATAACTTGTACATGTATAAACATATATAACTTGTATCTCTAAAAGGACTTTATTAATCTTTGGGTGACTGTTACAAAGATTAAACAGATGTTAAGCACGACTGCATCACATATGCATAATTAAACATGTACGTAATGAAAAATTTAAAACTTGTATATGCTTAAATTTCTACAAGTACGTAATAACAATTTTAGAACTCGTAAATGCGCGAATTATATTCTACATTACACTTTATATCTTATTAAATGTACAAGTATAAACTCATTTTATGTATTCTTCTAAAAAGAAACTTATTTGAACAACAATTTTATTTACAGGCTCTTGAACTAGCTCGGCTCGTCAAATTCTCCTTGGGCTCGTTTGCAGCCCTACTATGCATAATTGAGTTATGTAGACGCGCACTAACCTCTTGTAAAAGCTGAGCTTGGACAGAAACGTCGTCACCGGTAGGATCTCTAATTTCAACACTGCTTCCAATTCCATTATCATTATTATTACTACTACTCAACGGATCCCTAATTTCCACTTCCGTAGGCTCCGGCCTCACAGCAGGCGGCACCGGCCGAATCGGCGTCGTATTATTACCAGCAGATTTGGACGACGAAGAAGAAGAATCGGCGGAATCGGCGGAGCTAGATTTTCCGACGCGGTGACCGTCGTCGCCGTTGGGAGGAGGCGGGGAAGGGGGAAGAGGAGCGGTGGACCAGACAGAGCTGTTGAGCCAATCGGGGACGCGTTGTTTGGCCATCTCGATCTCGGATTTAGGTCTCAGATTTACTAGGGCTAGGGTTTCCAGAGCTGGATGAGGAAGGCGGAGTGTTGTTCGTCTTCTTCATCGCACTCGTGGAACCATCATAGGCGGTGAGCGTGGAGAGAGAGAGAGAGAGAGAGAGAGAGAGAGGTGGACAAGAAAGGTGATCGGGTGACAGGGTGGGGTACAAATTGGAATTTGGTGGAACATATCACGATATGCCACGTTATTAAAAACCAATTTACCAGCAGTGACCATAGCCACTACATCCTGTAAGCCCTCAATCGTAGACCTTCTATAATCTATATTTGGGTTTAAGGCCTCAATCGTAGACCTTCTATAATCTCTATTTGGGTTTAGAGTCGTACAATTTGTCAGAAATATTGAGTACGTCACTCATTTAAAAAACCAAATTAATTGGATATTGGTAGCAATATGATTAGATACCATTTATATAAATGGGTCAATATCATTTTGATAATACACTATAAAACAAATATATCTCAATTGTGTATCTACTAATCTGATGATTAAGATTTTTTGTACCTACAATGCGCTCAACATTTCTAAAAAAATGAATGGTTCAGTACCAAATGAAGATTTCTGAGGGCCCACAATTGAAGTTATTACGAGAATGTGGTGATTTGGCTCACTACGGAAAACCCAAATCGGGAAAACTTTTGCTCTATATAACATGTCAAAAATAATATGTTCTGTTGATAAATGTATGATCATAACACATTTATGTTGAGAAAAAAATTTACATAAGATGAATGTGTTCCGAACATATATATCTACTCCCTCCGTCCCAATTTAATTGATCCCTACAGTTATGCATGCCTTTTTAAAACTCTTATAGTTTTTAATTTATAATGTATTTTATATGCAATATTGATCTTATTTGGTAGATCTCAATTAGTTCTATAAAACACAATTTTCAAAAACTTTAAAAACACTACAAATAAAATGATATAAACATTTGAAAGTGGCACAGATATTCGTATGGAGCAATTAAAATGGGATAGAGGGAGTATATCAGATAAATATGAATTTCGGGGTGATTAATATTTTCAACGTGGCTTGTAAATTTAACATTTCCGATAATCAAAATGATGGAATCTATATGATAATGTGGTATAATAAGTGTGGTCATAAAAATTAGTGTAAATAGACCTTTCCTTGAATTTAAAATTTTAAATAGCCAAGTCATGGACGATCATACCCTCCGAATTAACAATCGCGCTTAACCACTCATGTGAAACTAATAGCAAAGACTCTTTCTGGAAGAAAAAAAAAAAAAAAAAAAAAAAAAAAAACAAAACAAAACAAATTTTCTCTCTTGCGGTGTTTTAAAAAATGTAAAAAATAAAGTGACGGAAATATTTAGTTGCAGCCTATGGGCCGTGTAACTTGTACTTGATTTCTTATCAATATAAGTTGCATTTCCCCGGTTCAAAATTCAAGTCAAATACAAATCCAACTCGAGTAACTTATTTCGTTAGGCAAGTCATGTGTGCAAAAGAGTTAGATGTTGAAAATAATGTGGCTCAAAATTTCTAGGTCTTTCTAACCCATTGTTATTGTCCTCTTTATTTGATCTTTTTTGCTTAATGGGGTTAGGTTGTTCTAATGGGGCCAATGATATGCCGAAAGAAAGCCAATTATACATATAATCTGAAAGCCAGACTTCTACAAAGAGGAACAGAATGGTCCACCCTATCTTCTTTTGGTGGACTTCTTGTTTTCATTCTCTTGTTACCTTCTCATTTTGGTACTACTAATTATTTATTGGGGAGTGTGAGGGAGAATGCCTAGGGATGGCAATTTCACCCAAAACCAATGGATACCCAAACCAAACCGACCTAAAATTGGTGTTTTTTATATTGTTTCCTACACATGGGGTGGGTTTGGTTTTCAAAACATGATACCCAGCGGTTTTGGATTTGAGTTTGGTCTTAGCAAGTATTCGGCCAAACCCAAACCCAAACCGATCCATATAATATTTTTATAGGATATATATATACACACATATTTTTTTATGTACATGTAATTTTTATTTTTCAATTCATAACTTTTAGTGATTTTTTATTTTATCTCCCTTCTTATTCCTCTCAAATCCCTTAAAAATCTCAAGAGTCTCTATAGGAACCTCTTACGAAAAGTTTATTATTTAGTTATTTTCTTTTATTATGTTGGAATTTAGATGTTTAATGGAAAAATCAGACGGTATATTACTTTTTTTTTATTTTAATATATAATTTTTTTCCTTCATATGTTCATTAATGGAATGAATATTAATTTTGAATTGAGTTTGAGAAAACCAAATCAGCGCAAAAATAATTTCTTTAAAATAAAATCCAAATCCAAATTTGGTTATGGTGACTAAAATTCATACCCATCGGATATCGGTTTGGATTTGGGTATAGATAAAAACTTTGGATTTGGGTATGGTAATTGCAAAATCGGAAAACCGATCCAAAAAAAAAGAGAATGCCACAACACCTCAACAGTTACACCGGTTGGTTTGATTCATTCGAAAAAATGCAAGTTTGATTCAAAAAGAGTATCCAACCGCAAAAATAATTTCTTTTGAATCCCCTAATTCTGGCGTGAATGGTCTGCCACTGTCCTGACCGAGAAGAGATTAATCGAGATGTGCATAAGCTGACCCAGACACTTTAACCATCGGGGAAGAAAAAAAAAAGAAAAAAGAGATCACAACACCTACAACATCAATTGATTTAAGTACCAAAAAATGCAAGCAATCAAAAAGAGTAGACCAACCATTTTAAGTGGTATCGTCCACAAAAAAAAAAAAGGAAAAAAAAAAAATTAGTGGTAACATCTCATAGTAATTCAAGAACGAACAGAACCTGGGGACCCTGCAGTGCAATAAAAGCATTGCACCGTGTAGCGCAGCATTTCAGCCTTCCAAAGGTATTTTTAACGGTCCAAATATAAATAGAACTCTTCCATGAAGGAGTTTTAATTAAATCCGGACCGTTAAAAAACACTTTGACGATCCAAACCTGCAGGTGCGCATTTGCTGCACCGCAACATCCCCGCTTCCGAACAGATGAGAAATCTCAGAGAAAAGGAATGCGTGAAGGGGAACAAATGGAACTGAGGAAAACCCAAATTCTCACTCCTATTAATAAGTTAAAGAGAGACACTTCCATTTCCCTACATGTATGAAAATGATACATAAACCCCCAGCTCTTGTAATCCCAACGAAGCTAGCAATTCTTTCAGTCTATTTAGAACGAACAAATGCGAAAAGCAAGAGAACGGACGTCTCCTTTACAGTTCATCAATCTTACACTTAAAAATGGGTTTACAGAACCCCGAAGAAAGGATTATTTATCGCGTTATTCAACTCGGTGCCGGCTGAGCTCAGAATTGCCATATCGACTTTGTCTCGGGGTAGAAACAAGAACTCACCTCCTTCAATTTTCTCAAACCCACACAGCTCGAGAAACTCGATTCCGCCTTTTAGTGCACCAACTCTAGCCTGTCAAAGCACAATAAGACCAAAATGACACACAAAGACAGCCAAAACAACAACAGTGCGCCAATTTTGGCGATGGCATATGCATGGCATGGTAGTTATGAAAATTCGCGGAGGAATTCTATCTACCAAGAAAAGCAATCATGGCGAGAACTTACATTGACATACCCGAGTGGTTAGTCCCGATAACATACCCCAGGGACTGGGTGATGCACCACTAGAGGAACATAATTGACCACAAAAGCACTATGGAAAAAAGGTTTAACGCAGGAAAACCAATAAACACGTGATATTCATTTCAAACTATTTTTTCCATAGTTTAGTACACCTTTTCAGCTATATTATTGGAATTTATTGTACATATGATTAGCCCGTCCTGTATGACATTTCATTGGATATGCAAAGTAACTTTCACGTTACTAAGTGTTATGATTGAAAATTGACACTAGTCTGCAATAGTACGGGAAATAGTTTGGGCTCTCCCTTTTAGATTGGTGAAAACTAAGGCCAAGTAGAATAATCTCTCTATTACTTAGGGGGGCCATTCTATAGAAGAAGAATTTCTAAAACCGTGGGAGGCGTTGGCCAATGAAGTAATGAACCACAGCCCCAAAACCCTTCATATTTTATTAACAAAATCAAAAAATCAGAAGGCTTTGCACCCCCAAAATATAAATCCCAAAACTGTCCATGGGGCGATGGTCACGCTTGGCCATAACATAGCTCCATCCCTGACATAGACCCAGCTCTCATGAAAGAAGTTAACCATATATGGTTTGCGAATTCCAATATGGACTCCTGTGCTCTAACTAACAAATGGATTTGTGGAAACTTTATATCTATCTCAAAACCAATTGGCATTGAGTGGAGAGGCCCAACATTATATTAAGTGATGCCCAACATTATATTAAGTGATCACCCATTCCTTCCCCAAGCAACGTGGGACAATATTTCTTAACATCCACCTCACGTGCAGCCGCATTTGAGGTTTGTCCCGTGTGACCACTTTTTGGGTCCTATCATCGTGCAACCTTTTTTTGCTGGATCTGTCATCGTGGGGAGTGGATTGAGAATTTTTAAAGGGAATGGGCCCCACTCTGATACCATGTGGAAACTTTATATCCATCTCAAAACCAATTGGCAATGAGTGGAGAGGCCCAACATTATATTAAGTGATCACCCATTCCTTCCCCAAGCAATGTGGGACAATATTTCTTTACAGACTTCAATGGAAGTCCTTACCTGAAATGTGGCATTAGTAAGTCTAATTTTTCGGAATTTCTCTTCATTGGGATTCGTCGCAGCATTCTTCAAATAAGTTAGGAGAGTATTAAATGCCGTCTTCACTTTAGCCTCGTCATCCTAAGAACCACAGCAAACCAATGAAAAGTTAGGTAATGCATATTGAAAATATGAAAGAAAGGAATTGGCATCCTACAACTGTATTAGCATTCTGAACTTGGTAAAGGATGCAAAACGTTTTTTTTTCCCCCTAAACCACATTAAATCATACGCCATCAATTTTTGGAAATAACAAAATTTCCTATACCTCAATTATGATCCCTGAGGGACTGAGTCATTATTAAAGGTATTCAAGGATGGGCCACTGATAGGCCCATTAGCAAGAAGGAATGATGAAGTCTCTTTCAAAACTATAAAACTTTCTTGCAAGCCATGTATATCTTACAGGCTACAGCTGATTTAACATCTGTTTCTCGCCTTCCAAAAGAGTACAGATACATCTTACAGCCGATTTTAACAGTTGATTTTCCTTTTATTTTGGTAAGTCATTCTTTTTCTTCTTCTTTTTCCTCATTTAGGCTTCTGTAATTCATGAAATAATTTTCTTTTTGAATTTGGTCAGAGCAAGGTGATGTGAAATTTACACAGAAGCAACAAAATCACTCAATTGTCAACATATCCTTATCTTTAGAAAACGAACAAATTATGCGAGTACATGGAGTTGTCAATAATTACCTTATGGTTCTGCTTGAGAGATCTTAGACAGTCTCTCATTTGGTCTGCCTTTGTAGCAGGCCTCACTGGCAATGAGCTCTGCAAGAAGGCACGCTCATAAAAACACAATCTTTCTATCTCTACCGTTTACCAGCCAACCATATTGACAAACTCAATCAGATGAATTCAAACCTTCTTTTCCTCCACAACAGGTGGGGGAGGTTTTGAAGAATCAGGGTCTTCTGGTGGCAATCCAAGCTTTCGCCTTCGTTCCGCCTGCAAAATATGTCTATCTTGTTTGAGAAAAAATGGTAAATAACTAATTACTGGTTATGAAGCAGCTTTAAGAAACAATTGGATATTTCATGCCCTCTTAACCAAAACTTTTCACTAGGGCGTACACAATGCACGAAGCTCCCATATATGCGAAGTTTGGGAAAGGTTGATGTACGCAGTCTTAACCCTACAAGCAGAGCGGCTGTTTCTGAGAATCGAACCCATGACCTACAGGCCACAATGGGGCAGCTTTACCGCTGCGCCAGGTCTGCCCATCAATAATTTGGAATTTGGAGTCATTTTATTAACTTCAAGGAACAAAAGGAGGGAGGTGGGGAATGGTTTTGTCTGCGCAATTTGGCTGGGATTGGTGAGTTAGAACAACATAACGGGTTGAGGGCAGTAAGCTGTGGCGATAGCAGAGGGGGCGGGGGATTGGTGTGGCATGGAGAGGAGTGGTTTGGTGGTGGCAAGTGGAATGGGAAGAGCGTTTTGGTGGTGGCAGAGGTGGCAGGAAAATTTAGGAAGCAAGAAGAGTGTATGGTGTGAATGGGGAAGGACGCCTTTAAGGATATTGTGTCCGTTCAAAAGTGGCCAGAAAGAAGTGTTTGAGCTCTATACATAGGGGAGAAGTGTGCACAAAAATCCTATAATCCATTTTGGAAAGCTCCATAAGTTTAAGAGGAATTAACAACTATACAACCACATTTATTTAGTTGTTGAATCCTCAGTTATTTTCTTAAATGTATATAAATGATGGAAGCGTGCCTCCCCAGGTTCCCAAGAATATCAAGGAATTACAGAAAAACAAGGGATGTTTGAATGCATGGCACATTCATGTGTCCAACATGACCATGAAACTTTCTGGTAAATGTTTGCCATCTTGACAGTAAGATTGACTAAGCAACCAGTACAGCTTGACCCTAATGCTCCAGTTTCATTTTCCTCTCTTGTTTTCAAAGACTGAATGCAATCCACTTTCACATACACCAGCACATTGCCACAAATGTCCTCATACAACCATTTGTGAACCTCTCGAAAAGGGAAGGTGGTAGGATGCAAGGAATCTTCTAGAAAATTTAGAATCACCTCCTTCTTTTCCCTTCTATGTTCACTAACCCATACAAAACCATTTCTCACATTTATGATCATTGTCCGCATGTTCCTACGTTCACCCTCTCGCTTATCAAATATTTGGGACTTCTCCTTAGTCCAGTTCCTACATATACGTCACATAGTAAAAACTCTCTTCTCTACCATATCCACAATTTGGTCGGCCTGCACTGTTTCCTTTTACAGCTCATTTCCAAGTTACTAGTAGTTGATTATAACTTCTTGTTAATGCTCATTATGTGAAAATTAAAGTGTCACTACAAAAATGGTTCTTGAAACTTTGAAGTCTGAAAAAATAAGTCCATATACTGGTATACTACGCTAAATTGGTCAACATTGAGGGCTCATTATTGTCAATCATGCAACAATTCTTATTGCGCCGTGAATAGCTCAAGAAATGCAGCAATACCAACTGTGAGCAATAATTATCAGAAAAGGTGAATTCAAAAGAAAGCTAGAAAATCATCAGGGACCTTATCTTCTTCCAGTTTTTGTCGAATTTTTTCTCTCGCTCTTCTTTCCTCCTCTTTTTCAGCTTTCCGGAAGGCCACCATTCTGTGAGAGTAGAAAACAATGTTTTCTGACACGAGAATACAACAATTGCATGTGACACCATAAAAGAAGATAAACAAATGACACGGATAAAGGTGCACCGTTTTCTTTCATTTTCATCCTCAATTCGCTTGGCTTCAAGAAGTTCCTTACTCACCCGAATCCTCTCCTGAAGCAGATAAATAAACCATGACATTGGAACACATTGCAAGTGGAATTAAATTGGTCAGATAAGATCAGTAATGCAGAATCAGCAATCACATTTCCTGTGCAGGCATTGGCATGTAGGACAGATAAAGAAAACATCTATAAGTAGTTTTTCAACACTTCATAGCCAAATTTCCTGTTACACAGGGTATCGTGCTTTTCCTGTGAATGATTGAAATTTGAACTAAACAGCTACACAGTCTTACCACCATCCTTTTAAGGTCAGTGTGGGGTTGTTTAGGGTCCAGAGACACTAAAAGAAGGTTAAAAGCTAGAAACGGAAATTATTTAGGTTGGATATAAATTATGGTAATCAGTTTTTTGGACACGCGAGCTACCTAGCACTCAAGTTGTAAGGAGACGTCTATTAAAAGCCGCACATTAGAAGATCCCAACACAAAACCTTTCCACTGCAGAACGATCATGCTCTACAGGCAATTAAGACAAAAGATATATCATTTCTCCACAGGTCTTTGAGATTTGCGCAAAAATTAAGAGCATCTGTCCTGGAAAATCATAGAGTGGCTCAAAAAATCAGAAAATGTAAATCCCATGGAAGGTATATTGTAAGATGAGAAAAGGATTCAGAAGCAGCTAAAAAAGAACTATCTATCAGTTCAATTTTTTTCAATGAGATAGAAAACCTTTTCTGTAGCAACAGCTACCTTTACTTAATTTTAACACAACCAAATTTGCAGAAGTTACAAACTTTCTACATCCATTGGCATTTGAATCAGAGAGTTATTTCGTGCCATAAATAAACTCGAACAATCAAGAAATTCTTTGGAATGATTCACAGTTGTGCACATCGTCAACCAACAATCCTACGTGGTTTCAATTCCATTTTTTAAAAAGTGGCCGTCCTGTATTTCTCATAAAGTGCCACAGGGATTTCATTGTAACTTTAGCAATACTAATGACATGAAGCACCATTGTTGGAAAAGAGTGCTACTAAATGCAAAGTCAAGTTGACAATATGAAAAGTCAAAGTATAAACTAAGATGCACCTTCTCTCTCTCTCTTTCCATTCGCTTCTCTTCCTCTTCTTTCTTCTTCCGTGCCCTCTCCCTAAAGCATCAATAAATTAAATAACATCATTACAAAGTGAGCAAGAACAATTCAAACAAAACTATTGCTGTAAATATAAATACAATGGAGGCAGACTTAATAGTGAAAAGTGCTGGAAGTGATTCATGGATTTTGTTTAATACAACAATCGCAAAACGAAAAGCCACATGATTTTTTGTACCGAATAATACGATCACCTGAGGAAATAGATAAAATCAGAATTACTGGAAAAACATGCACATGTTGACTAACTATGCAAATGATAGAAACACAAAGCATATGCGTATGAGTCCAGAATTGGACAACCACCCAGTCCCTTCTTATAACCACCAACCATCCCTAAGGCAGGATCAACCCCAAGTCTCCAATACCATTACCTAAATATTTTTATATGCCAAACAGACACCTTTGCCAGAGTTATGGCCGAATCAAGTTCATGTCATGGAAGCATGGGCGAGCATGCACACACAAAAACAACACATGTAGAGGAGGGATACACCACAATTTGAGTTTAAAATTAGAAGGCTCTATCCTTTTTTCTATTTCATCTTTTGTGCAGCTCATAAGAGATTTGAACGTGCCGGCTGTGTACTTCATAGGTTCTGGCATTTTGAGTGTATACAGTTCACCCCATCTAAGGTGGCTTGTTTGCTTAATGAAAATGTGAACTTCTATATAAAACACATACGGGAGCACCAATTTCTATAGCTTGATATCATCCAACAGCACCCAGCACATTCTCTTCCACCCAATAATAGAATTTCCAAAACCGAAAAGGTTGCAATATCTATAGTACACTTCTAGAGCTTTTGAAAGAAAATAAATGGCAATTCGATAGCATTTAAGAATGGTTAGTTTCCAAAGCTCCACATGCATTTGGATCCAATATTTTGACAGTTTTGGGTTACTAAATTTTGAAATTTAACAATCAATACAAAAAAGAGCTTCTAACTCACAAAAAGAAGAAAAAACATCTTTAAGAAGAAGAAGCCAGAGAAGTACCTTCATTCCAAGAAAGAATGATGGAAAATAAGTAGTTCATAAAAAGAATGATAGAAACTAAGGCATAAAGGGACAGAACATACAAAAACTTTGCATCGGAAGACGATCACAGTGATAGCAGACTGCATAGAAATGACATTAACAACTATACTTGTAAGGACGAAATAAGTGTTACCTTAGTTCTTGGGCTTTGATCTTCACTTCTTCAGGAGTAAGAGAAGGAGCCTCAGGTTTTCTGTTGACAGGTACCTGGGCAAAATCAAGCAAGCGAGATAGTCAAATCTTCAACAAGCAACGAGCAAGTATTGTTTCCAATGTGTCAGATCTACCATATATGCACATAAACGGTTCTCGCATATCATTCACGTGAGAAATTGGGCAAGATCAAAGGAAACTGAGAAAATGTCAGAACAATGCACTTTAACCACAAAATCTAAAAACAATTACATGAAATTAGAGGAACAAAGCAAAAAAACATTCTAGCAAGAGAGCAACAACCAACAACCCCAGTTATTCAGGGTAAAAAACAAGAGCAAGTTCCACAACTACTTTGTGACACTGCCATTGCGGTGTGCCAACAATGGTTATTCTACTTCTCGATTTTCTCTTTTCCTTTCTTTCTTCCCCTGACCTTATCTTTTGCTTCTTTCTTCTACAAGCCTACCCCTCAATCAGGTAAAAAAATCCCAACAAGAATTAATCAACATAGGATCAAAAGACTCAAAGGTTTTTTTACCCCTTGTGAAAACTGCCAGTTCTTTGAGTTCTACCGCTTTACAGTCATTCTATAGGTCTCCCATCAATGCTATTTTTCAACTCCATAACTCATCGTCATGGATTAATATTTTATCTAGGGAAGTCATATGATATAAATATGAACGAATTTCAGGTCAATGTAGGTCAAAATGCCAGAGAGCAAAATGCTTAGACATCTTTTGTGATCTTATTTCGAACGGTCGAGCCAAAAAAAAAAATCATTAAAGAATCCCATACCTTTGGCATCTCCTCTACATCTGCATCATCTTCATGTTCAACAGCCCAATTCACAGCAGCCTCAAGACTAACGTTACCTGTTAAATTTGCAAACATACAATAAAATACAGAGAATCAATCAGGCAAAAGATCCTTGCAATCTTCCAAACGGTAACCACATATCGTGACATTTCACAATCTACATTCACAAGAGAACCAAATAGGCAAACCATTTACCATCCTCGTGACCTCCCAAACCTACATTGTAGAAAATGTCTGGTGTAGAAACAAGTTATCACAAGAAAATTTACACATACAAAACACCATTAGCAGTTCCACTAATATGGTATGATATACTGCACTATAAAAATACCACGAACTATAATTTTGACTAGTTTGTCTTTCATCTGTCTTATAACTGAGTAGGTAGTACAACATGGTTATTAGCTTTAATCATTCTTCTTATATTCGCATTTACTTTTATGTAACTGCATAAATATTATTCATCCTTCAGTCATGTTATTTGACATGTATAAAACTTTTCCACAAACAAATACTCTCCCGAACGAGATCAAGTGTGGTAGAACTCAACTGGTAACAGTGGGAAAGAAACTGAAAAAGAAATAACAGCTACAGTAAGAAAAATAATTAGGGTTGCCCATCAAAGAAGATCGTGAAAGGAATTGTGACTTCCGCTGCCCATGGTCCCAGAAGCATGAAGTGTATACAAGATGGATTATTCGTGGCACGTAAGTTAATATAACATGATCTGCATTAAGGGAGTATGATGCACAATTTAAACATGTATTTCCAATGCCCTCACCTGAGAAATGAAGTGCCCTGGTCGCCTTTGCTTTTGGAAATCCCATTCCTTCAAGTTCCTCAAGCAGCTTCTGGTCAACTTCAGGAACAACCATCTCTAAATATAGAACAAGTGGAATATAGTTAGCTAACCGTGTGCACCTTCCACTGAATCCAACAAATCCAGAATAATGCTTCACAACAAATAGTAACCACAAGCCATCAGTTTTACCCTCCCATTAAGGGGATACTTCTACACCTCCTTGAGCATCTATCAAAGGGTATGGAGGATATTGGACTGGATTGATTTTTGGCTGTTGTTAGATCACCAATTGTCTCAAAACCATTAGTTAGTAGGGACTAGGCCCAAAACTATTTACCAAGGTAACATTCACCCTGACGTGCGACAAATAGAATGAACTGAACAAGGTGAGGGAACATAGAAAAAATAGAGTGCTCGATCATAGAGATATCACGGTGGCTAGACTTGAAGATAGGACCTCATAGAACAGATCACCTCTAATACAATGTCGACCAATTTTTCATAAGATTAAGCTAATATGAAATAAATTCAAAAATGTATTCGAAACTAACAATTGAATAGCTTCTTTATCTGCCTTGGTAGCCTTATAAAATTATGCTTTGGAAAAAATTCAATTTTCCGTTTTTGTACATTGCACTCATTCTTTGACCTAAACAATACCATGGTTTCTTACCCCAAGAAGTAAATAGATAACACACAATAGTACACTTTATAAACTGGAGACTCCAACAAAGTAAACGCTATGACTTAGAATGCTGTCTACCCCAACACTCACAATTCATTTATCCAGATAATGTGATTGGCCATTGATAAGGAGTTTCTTTGGAAACTACTTGATGGTTTTATTCTTTTCAACTATGAAAAGGTATTTGCTATCTAGTGGAACGACTCCCATCAATTTATGGTAACCAATTCTTTAGCATAATTTTATATTTGGCGTCAACTCTACTTTAGATGAACATTCATAACTTCTTTGTATGTGACTATATTTTTTCCACTTTCCACTCTACTTCTTCGTTGATTGGTGTATTATTTGGTGAAAATATCCACAAGTAGGGCACTGAAAGAATCCAAACTTGGGCCTGCAAACCATCGTAAACATCCTTTGACTGATTCTGACACAAATGGTTATGGCTGCAACATTACAAATTCAATCTCAATAGTTTTAACATGCCTAAATTTCTAAACAAGGGATCAAAACAAATCTGAATAAAACTTGAGGCTTCTTCTAGACACAATACACACAAAGCAGTATTACATGCTATGTTTTGACAAGGGCAATTGGAAAAGTAAAAGAAAAAAATGAACTGAGTTTGAAAATGCTTTACTGAGGAACAAAATTTCCTACTGATTTGGCTTTCATACTTTTATAGAACGTTTCAGGTCACATTATTTTACTTCTCCGCTTGTCTCCACGAGAGCACTCAGATAAATTAAAAATATATAACCAAAAGATTGGGGAAAATTAGCGAAAGACAAAAGACCCATAAAAAATTTAGCATTTGTAGACAACTCAAACATAGCCTTAGAAAACAAAATTACTCCTATGATACAGGTGATCACATTGCCAACTACAAAACACAAGGCACATTGACACACTCGAAAATACCTTCAGGTTGACTACTACTACTTGCACCATCAGCCTCCTCCATCTCCACATCCCCCTTCTGAACCTCCAAGCTTATCGGCTTCACCGCCTCCAAAGTCTTGTCTGTAAACTCAGTGTGCCCAGTTCTCTTTGTATGCAATTCACTCTCCTAAACAAGCCAAGACACAGACCAACAAAATAACATTCTTAACCACCAATGCATCTAAATGATTAACCAATTAGAAACTTTATATTCATACATTCATGAAAATCCTGATCACAATTACATAAATTTATGGGTATGTGCATAGTGGGTGGGGAAATACATAGAAATATACTAAAGATGCATTGAAGTTCTAAAATTTTCAGCATTATCCATTATGTATCGAAACCACTGCCCATTGAGATGACCATCTTGATTATCCGTAAGATGTGAGATTCGAATACAAATTTATTACCTGCTACGGTACTGTATTTAGTCGATAACCACCAAATTCACCTAAAAACTGAAAACTATTAAAGAAAAGAGGCAACTTTACCATTCATGTTCATGAAAATCCTGAAATCAAAACTACCTATGTGTAACTTTACCTATATAAATATCTATTCCTACTGTATTAGTACAATAAAGGGAACACCTTTTTCTGTGCGACAGTCAATTTTGAAACTGGCTCATTAGTTTCCGATCCCTTCAACAACCTCAAAAATAAATAAATAAATACTACCACCAAAACTTTCTTCTCTCACAAAATTCAATACAGATCAATCTCAATTCAAAATTCTCCTCTTTCCATCTTTTGCATAACATGATTTGCACAGGCATATATATATTATATATAAACAGGGGGATGGAGTTACGGTTTTGGAGCGGCAGGGCTTGCCGCAGGAGGTGCAGATGAGGTTGAGGACGGCCTCGGTGGATTCGGAGAAGTTGGAGTGTTTGGTGAGCTCGGCGTGCTCTTGAGCTTCCTCCACCGATCTCAGGAGGGTCCCACAGTCACCGCACTTGAGTGATACCCCCGCCATCGATCGATCGATGGATCTTCTTTCTCTCTCTCTCTCTCTCTCTCTCTCTCTCTCTCTCTAGATTGAATTGCAGAGAGTCCAACTAGAGGTGAGAAGTCTATTCGATGGTATTTTATAGTAGTAATCTGTATTGAGGGATTCCTTGCCTTGTCGAAGAGACAAGCACAAGTTGGGGAAGGACTCTGGATTATGTACGGTGAAAGTAAAATAAATGAATTTCCGAAGTACAAAAATAAAATTAGTTAGGGGTGAAAAAAAAACCGACGGGACCCGAACCGACCGAAAAACCGAAAATTCGGTTCGGTTTTCTGTCGGTCCAGTCTGGAAAAAAACCGAAAAAACCGAAATGCATCTCGGTTCGGTTTCGGTTTTCCGGAATTTTTGTCAGGCCGAACCGAACCGAACCAAAATACCCTAAAATCATCCCGATTTGGACCGAATTACCCCGAAACTACCCCTATTTGGACCGAAAACCACCCCTATCTCGGTTTCCTGAAATTGACCCCGCAAAAAATAACAAATCACAGCCGTCCATCTCAATTTTAACGCCGGACCGAAAAAACCGAAAAACCCGAAAAAAACCCGAAAAAACCGAACCACCCCGAACCGATCGGTCCATTGTTTTTTTCGGTCGGGATCGGTTTCCGGAAAAATCACCCCGAACCGATCGGTTCGGTCCGGAACACCCCGAAAACCGAACCGACCGATTTTCACCCCTAAAATTAGTACTCTTGTAGTACGTTAATAATTTATTTACTTAATTCGTAATAATTCTGAATAATTACATTTTTTAAATTTACCTTTTAGTACTTGTGTGGGGTGTATTTTTTTACCCTAAAATACAAATTTCATGGTGTATTCATAAGAAAGTGAAGTGTCAAAATTATTATCCTAATTAAATTGTTTAAAAAAAGTTAAGTAACAAGTTAATGAGAAAAAGGTTAACTTGTGCGGTTCTGATTGAATTTTAGGGGTGTTTTTGCGTAAAAATGTAATGATTTCTACACACTCTTTTTTTAAATGAATGCACTGTTTTTTCTTATTTTTTCAATGTAGCTTTTATATATGTAATTTCTTCGGTGAAAGATAAGGAATAGAGTGCATTAGTAAGAAAGAAGTAGTGTGGAAATCATTTTACTAATCTAAATCATTATTTCAGTTAAAAAAAACTAAATCATTATTTTTTTCTTTATTAAAAAAAATGAATTTCATACCTTTGCGCCAATTTTTGTTGAATTATTGTTTCTTGAGGAATCAAATAAATTTTTACTTATAATGAACCAAGTAAAAAAATCTAAATACGAAAATAATTTAGAAATTCTGCGTATTTTTGGATTATTGTTGTGTTGAGAGTACTTTTTAAAATTTCAGTCGTATGCCTTACTTTTAGATTCCTCTCATCGAGATGAACTAATAATTCGTGAAAAATTTGATGCAAAGCTAACAAAAACAAAATAACTTGTATAAAGACCCAAAAAATCCTTCAGATTATATAGGCCAAAACACTCCATAGTTCCTTATTCGATTCTCAGCCTAGTTAGGGTTCGATTCGTCAAAACTCAAACCAAATGCAAGTATATATATATAAGCCTTATTTTTATGCTCGTTTAGTAAATGGACTATAAATATTCGGCTTGATTAAACTCGTGAGTCTGGGATAGAAAATTACTGTACATAATATTTTCCATTAGATCCATTACAAAATATCAAATTATATGTGCATACATAAATTATTACTATCAATTTTGTACTTTTTATATATTTAAGAGAAAATTGTCTAAATTTTGTGGAGATTTGAGTCTCACAGTCTCAATTGTTATCTCATCGTCTAATCATTCTCTCCACAATAAAATAAAATAAAATAAAATTGCAGCCTTCAACCGTACCTTGAGCATAATTGTATGATGTTTTTTACTTGTTTAGGTTCATGAGCAAGCTAGACCTAATTCTAAGATAATTCGGCCTGTCAAATTTTTATGGAGCTTGAGTCAGAAAACACTCGACATATTATTTTATATCATGCTAAAATCCGACTCGGCTCGTTTGCAGGCTTATCATTGGTTCCATGGTTCGGTCACATGTACAAACCAGCTTTGGACATACGGCCTCATCGAGCCTTTTTTTTTTTTTTGTGGGCCCCCATTTTTTAATGCATTTATGTATAACTAAAAAAAATAATTCAACAGGTTTGGGAAATTTGCTTTTTTTTGGTTTTGGCCCGTTAAAACTATATAGAGAGAGTGATAGATGTTGGAGAGTTTCATCTTTTTTGAGTATTTTAATTGCACATTTATTTATAGGTCTATTTTTAATATTTTTGTACGAACTTAGAACTATAAATATATTATTACGGTTGTGAATTGTAATTGCGATCGTTATGGTTTAGATTCGTGGGGAGATAATTCAACATTGCTACCACCTAAGAGATAAGAGACCAAGATAGGCGGAAAGTCTTTCTCAGTCTGGAGGAACCATAGTAGAAAGAGAATAGAAAGGTCCTCTTACTCGTGGAAAGTTCAAAGAGATACATGAGAACCCACTATTTCAGAGAAAAGAGGTAAACTTTGCTCTTATGACTAAGGTTGTTATTCATACACCGGAACCTGAAACTGTGTCTGAAGCTTTCACCAAGCCCTATGAAAGGTATTCTGAGGCGGAAAGCCATGGATGAAGAGATGAAGGCCATTGAGAAGAATAAGACATGGACTCTAGTCAAGCCACCACCTGATGCTCACATCATTGGTTGGTTGATCTTCTAGGTGAAGACCTAAAGGCATAGGCGGAGGCTACGGACAGAGAGACGCAGCATCCTCTTAACTATCTATAGGCTGATAAGCATACCGATCCTCAGCCAACCAATCAGCCGATCGTTACAGTTGTGAATTGTAATTTATATTTGTGATACTATGTTTTATAAAAACAAATGGGCATCTTGGATGGGTTTAGAAATTTAAAATTTTATTTGGGTTGGGCTTGGGCAAATTAAATGAAGCCCGACTATAAATGGGTCGGTCTTGAGAATGCACAAATCCAGTTATTATCTAGTATAAGTCAGGCCCGAACCCAGACCAACCCGGTGTATGTGCACCCCTATATATATAACATGGGCCCTATTTTAGTGGAAGTCCAAAATAAGCCCTTCATGGTAAAGATGTAGGGTGAGTGTCTCATTTGCCAAAGTAAAAAGAGTATGCAAGAGAAAATTAACTTTAGCAACTAGTTTTTAGCTAATGGGAAACAAAAGCGATTTTAGTAAGCAAGTTAAACACATTTTTTATGGAAAAAACTCATTTTATCAAATGGGAAACAATGATGTAGGGTGAGTTTCCCATTTGCTAAAAGCTTTAGGCCTTGTTTGGTTTGGGTCTCAAGACCCAAATTTAATTTTTTTTTACCCTATTTCCCTCCGATCATTATCCTTATTTTCAATCATTATCACATATTTCAAATCATTTATCCCTCTATCTCTCTCCGATTATTACCCCTATTTTCAATTATTACAACTATTTCTCTCCCCACTCAAAACCCAAAATTCAAACCCAAACCGATTAAGATCTTATCACTCCCAAGTCCCAACTCCCATTTAAAAGCAAAAAGAGTAAGTGAGAGAAAATTGGCTTCTAACTACTAGTTTGTAGCTAATGGAAAACAAAAGCGATTTTAGAGCAAGTGCACCAATACTAGGCAAAATACCTTGTCAAAAAGGTACAATTTCTAGTTTACCTATCCACTTTGTGGTTCCCCCCTCCACCAGCCTCTCTATTATTTTCTGTCTATAAATTTAATATCAAAAAATATTATACTTGAAGTACATCTTTTGCCCTACAAAAAATAAAATAAGTACATCTTCTGATGAGAGAGAGAGGAGGAGGAGGAGGAAAAAAAGAAAAAGAAATGGAAAGCAAGTGTACAGTGCCTAGGTAAACATAGCCAGCTACTGTAGTTGGAGGAAAAATACCTTGGGGTTTACATAGTCTGGTGCAGGGGTGTTTTTCTCATGTTGGCTAGGTAAAAAAGCTCAAATGCCTATTTACCTCATCTTGTGCACTTGCTCTTACTAAGCAAGTTAAACTCAACTTTTATGGAAAAACTCATTTTATTAGATGGGCAGAGTTTGTGAGTTAATTAAGCTATAGTATATTTGTCATAATTTGTATAAAGAATCAAAATCTAGGCTTTTCGTGAATGATGATTTATTGAAAGAAATAAGAAAGTCATGGGTGAATGAATGCGTAAACTGTTGATGAAATCTTATCTTTGATCAATTATATCGCAATAAAGCCTAAATAAATAAGCTATAATATCTGGTTTTTCATTTATATCGCAATAAAGCTTGAATAAATAAGCTATGATATCTGGTAAGAATTTTATCGTAAGATAAAGGATTATTATTTTTTTCTGCAAAAAATGTGAGAAAAATGATATTTAAGCAGTAAATTTTAAATAAATAAAATAAGTATCCATTTTTTTTTGTTATTATGGTGTTCAATACTTACGTTATATATTTTTTAAAATTAAATACCTTAGTACTTTTTAAAAATTATTTTTGATTGTAAATTACATAACTGATCCCATTTAAAAAATGCCCATCGGGCACTGGACCCCTCAGACCGGTCAGCGTTGTTCTTTGGGGCACAAGTTCTGGGTTTGGCAGGACCAAATCGTGATTGGGAACTTAACACAGGGATGTTCCAGTAAATTAACACCACGGCATACCAATCGAAACCCTAGAATTTCTACAAGTCACGTTGGCTATAAAATGCGTCTCACCCTCGCAAACCCTACTTGCTCACTCTCTCTCTTCCGTTATCTCTCTCTCTCCGCTTCACTCTAGCGTCTCTCTGAGCAGCTAGGGTTCTCTCCGCCTCCTTCACGAATTATCTTCCTGCGAGGTATATCGATTCCTCACGTTTTCTTTAATTACCAGTCGTATATTTATGCGAACAAGCTGTTTTGTATGTTGAATTGTGTGATGCTTTATTGGAGAAGATTTGTTTTGGTTTTTGATCTGTTTCTGAGATTGGTAGATCTGTTTTCTTCTCTCCTTTTGATAGGAGTTGAATTGGGATAACAGTTATACAGATGGGTTGAGATGAAATTTGATGCTATGAGCATGTGTAGTTGGTTTGATTTTGTTGTTTTAGAGATGCTTCAGATCTCATCTTTGTATCTCATATGTACTGGTTGGATACTAGGGAAATAGAGCTTTGACATTTGTAGTTACCCGCAAAGGAGATCTATATATAGTTTCTTTGTTAAACTTTTGAAATAGATAAAACCTTTGGAAATTCGGAAGATAAACAAGGAAATTGAAATCCCGTTTTAGATTATTATTCACTTCCCGGATTACGCCTTTTGTAATTTGTTTTTCAAAATAGTTAGTTATCTGGTGTATACTCTTTGCTATCGAATCAATCTATAGCTCATGAATTGTATCTGCTGCGGTGAAGGTTTTTTATCCATATTTTCTGCGTAGCCTCTACTATAAATTGTATCTGTTGCGGTGAAGGTGTTTTATCCAGATTTTCTGCATAGATCTTCTATTATAAATTATCAGTCCATCGTATCGTATTTCAACCATAGCAGAAATTAGTACTATGTTTGTTGCATAGGTTTATTTGTTTTCCAATTGATTTTTGCTGTGTGATTGCTTCTCCCATCCTGTTATTGGGATTGATACTGTGTGGCAGGCTACAAGTTTTCTTAAAGTTAGAAATATATGCCAGGTCAATGTATCTATCATACGAGCTTACTATTGAAATAAAAGATAACTTTTCCTATTAGTGTTTTTTCCCTTTCAAGTTGTCTAATTCTTATGTTTAGTTGTTTTCCCTCTGTGCCAGTTTAAAATAATCAATATTTTATTTCTTGGTAAGCGTCTCTAGATATTTGTTTTGGTGTTTGCTCTGTAGTTGAAAAGAATTGTTGCAGTGTTCTTGTATTTGATTTGTCTACCGAAAGATTACCATCTTCTCTGCCCCTTAGTCCAATCTCTCAGTTATCCATGTATATTCTGAATTTGTTACTGGTCTCTTTAGACATTTCATTTTATGCCTCAATTGTTTTAAGTGGGTAGGTGGAACAGATGTTGTTTACGTAATTGTAATATGAATCTCTTACCCTTTCTATCTTGCTCTTGCAGCTTGACTTTTGTGGTTGAAAATGGGTAAGGAAAAGTTTCATATTAACATTGTTGTCATTGGCCATGTCGACTCTGGCAAGTCGACCACAACTGGGCATCTCATTTACAAGCTTGGAGGTATTGACAAGCGTGTGATTGAGAGGTTGAGAAGGAAGCTGCTGAAATGAACAAGAGGTCATTCAAGTACGCATGGGTGTTGGACAAGCTCAAGGCTGAGCGTGAACGTGGTATCACCATTGATATTGCTCTGTGGAAATTTGAGACCACCAAGTACTACTGCACTGTCATTGACGCTCCTGGTCATCGTGACTTTATCAAGAACATGATTACTGGAACGTCACAGGCTGACTGTGCTATTCTCATCATTGATTCCACCACTGGTGGTTTTGAAGCTGGTATCTCTAAGGATGGCCAGACCCGTGAGCATGCTCTTCTTGCTTTCACCCTTGGTGTGAAGCAAATGATTTGCTGCTGTAACAAGGTCAGTGTTATTAACATATATTCGGCTTTCAGTTTATTTGGTCTGTGATGCTAACAATTACTAATGGTATTACAATTGTCGCAACCTCCTCTTTGATGGGGAACCTCTCAATCTTGCCATTGCAATTGCAGGCCCTTGTTTTCAAGGGAATATTCTGAGATAGTGTAAGGTAGATTGAGAGGGGTGACCCTTGCAAAGAGATTCCTGGTTGAAATTTATCTCTCGGGATTGTAGTTCAATTGGTTAGAGCACCACCTTTTAAAGGTGGAAGCTGCGGGTTCAAGCCCCGCCAGTCCCGATGAATGCAATAAAAGTTGGTTACATTTTCTTTGGTGCCATATTCCTGCATATTTGCTTGCAACAGTCTTTCATTTTACTGTGAATTGATGTGAATTGTGGTTTCTTTCACAGATGGATGCCACCACTCCCAAGTACTCAAAAGCAAGGTATGAAGAAATCGTGAAGGAAGTGTCTTCTTACCTGAAGAAGGTGGGCTACAACCCTGAAAAAATCCCCTTTGTCCCAATCTCTGGGTTTGAGGGTGATAACATGATTGAGAGGTCAACCAACCTCGACTGGTACAAGGGCCCCACCCTCCTTGAGGCCCTCGACCTGATCTCAGAGCCCAAGAGGCCATCAGACAAGCCCCTCCGCCTTCCCCTTCAGGACGTCTACAAGATCGGTGGCATTGGAACTGTCCCGGTCGGGCGGGTTGAGACTGGTGTTATCAAGCCCGGAATGGTTGTCACCTTTGGGCCCACAGGGTTGACCACTGAAGTCAAGTCCGTCGAAATGCACCACGAAGCTTTGCAGGAGGCCTTACCTGGTGACAATGTAGGGTTCAATGTGAAGAATGTTGCTGTGAAGGATCTCAAGCGTGGGTTCGTTGCATCAAACTCTAAGGATGATCCAGCAAGAGAGGCAGCAAATTTCACGTCTCAGGTAATTATCCTGGTTCATCTTGGGCTGAATAGGAAGTAGTGCTTTTCTACTGTCTAAGCTAATGCCTAATAAAGATTAAGCTCTAGAAAATGATGACCTGCATATGGTTGCAATGCTAAGAAACATGTATTGTCTATGAGTGGACATAGTTTAGAATGAGTGGTGACTTTGAATTTGGAAAAACTCTGCTTGATGAAGAATTTATTACTGTTTATCCGTATAGGAGTATTGTAGTTTTCATCTTCATGTTGTGTTGAGGGAGATATACATGGCATTGATGTCTCCCTTTTACTGTTAATGTCTAAATGTTTGTTGCCAACAAATGGCATAAAAATACTGGAATGGGTGGCACAAGTAGAAACATATTGTGATAGTAGTCAAATACAATTTCTAAGATATGTCTAATTTCTTGTTTCAGGTTATTATCATGAATCATCCAGGTCAAATTGGAAATGGGTATGCCCCAGTTCTTGATTGCCACACTTGCCACATCGCTGTCAAGTTTTCTGAGATCTTGACCAAGATTGACCGACGATCTGGCAAGGAGATTGAGAAGGAACCCAAGTTCTTGAAGAATGGAGATGCAGGTATGGTGAAGATGATTCCGACCAAGCCTATGGTTGTGAGACATTCTCCGAGTACCCACCTTTGGGAAGGTTTGCTGTTAGGGACATGCGCCAGACAGTTGCTGTTGGTGTTATCAAGGGTGTGGAGAAGAAGGATCCATCGGGTGCTAAGGTCACAAAGTCTGCTGCCAAGAAGAAGTGAAGCATGGAGTCTGGTTGGAGTTCGATCAATTGCTATCACAGAAAAGACCTGGTTTTTGCTGTTTCTATTCTGAGTTATTTAGTTGATCTAGTTTGTTTCTTTTTTCGTGACAGTTTTTTGTCGCCGCTTCGTGGTTGTTGCTCCCGTAATTGGGTGCTGGACCGGCGGTGGCGACAATGAAGTTTATGCTTGAAATTCTAAGTTTTGAATTTTTTTTTCTTTTTTGCGATGAGTTAAAAAGACAATTTCTATTTATTGAGGATTTTGCTATTGTTTGTCCTTTTTCATGCTATTTGTTGGTTGATTTGGGCAGGTTTCTGCTTTGTGCTATTATGCTCTCTTCACAATTATTTTTGCAGCACAGGGGACTGGGCATCTTGGTGCTTTACCTGAACCTTATAAAGCAACTTATAACCCCTCTGAGCAAACTGATGGGCCTAATTCCTTCGTCTCCCTACCCCTTTTTGGGGAATCAATGAGACAAGATATGCCTTTAAGTCCACATAATGAAAAAATCCCATGTCTACTCTTTCATCCACAAGTTCCAATGCTATGTTGCCTCGAACACGGATTCGTTTCAGTACCAGGAATGGAAATGGGTAAGTTGCATGGAGGTGGATGGGGGCTGGATGTTATCTCTGTCTCTGATCCCCAAACCCCTTTCCCATCCCCGATCTCTCTCTTACAGGGCTTTGTTTTTATCCTCCATCCCCGCTCCAAATAGGAAATGTGGAAAAAACAGTTTGTTACAAGCATAAAAATGAACATGTTAATTCTGCAAGGCAAATAATGATGAAGCATAATTTTGCAATAGTCATGAGAATTCTTTAGAATATTTTCAAGTTAACAAGCCAGCAAACTCTACAGTGAAAAATGAACAAATCTGCAGTGAGAGATGAACAAATGATTCTGAGATTAGATTAGTTAACCTAACACAGTTACAATGAGAACCCCAAGTAACAATATATTGAGGCCATAGTTTCATAAGTCATGAATAGAACCCCAAGTAACGGGGATGGGGCGGGGATATGCTTGTACCCGATCCTTGAAAAATTTCATAAAAAATCTCTACGTTCTATCCAATCCTCAAATAGATCTCCAAATCTCCAAATAATGTCCCATTTGCTCCTCCTTTATTTCAGTCGGTTAACTTCTTTACTAGAACTCACACGGTTGCCCATTTTCGCTTTCCACTCAAACTCACAATGCTCTCTGCACTTTTGTTTCTCGATTTGTTAATACTAGGAGTCCCATTTATTCGTGCAGTATTTCAAGGATGCTACAGGTACTATGGGGTCGTACAACAGAAATGTACAACGCGAATCTCCCTCAAAATGCTACAAGTACAACGCTGTTGTACAACATAGATGTATAATAAACGCATCTCTCGTCGTCTCAATAGTATTTAAAATCCGGATCGTAGCTAGCTGAAATAAATGGTTGAGATCTGGGCTGTACATTTCTGTTGTACAAACCCATTGTACGTATAGCATCCTTGTCCCTCCCTCCTCTCCAACGGTTATCAAAATCTCATACTCCTAGTCCTAGAATAAGTAATTCTTGCAGATTAATAACGGGTAGATTATCAATTATTATATTCCTAAGAATCATGCATTAAATGTTTTGTTAATTAGTTGTCCAACGGTTCGTTAATCCTTCCATCTATCCACTGGTCAAATTCCAAACCACGATCTAATCTGTCCATCAAACAATTTTTTTTCTCTCTTAATAACCAGATGTCCGGGTCAATTTACGTGCACCTGCGCGACCAATCCCGCCATGTCTATCAAACAAGTTCTTAGCATATTATAGGTCTATGAAATATTATGTGAAAATTATTTGTTGTTCATTTGTAATCCCTCCATCCTCCACTGAGGCATTCAAACATCGATACAATTTGCCAATCAACCAAGTTTTTAGCATATTTAAGGTGAATTTTTGTTCGAGACATAATTAATTTAAAATTAAAGAGGTGAACAATGTTAATGGATGTTATTTGAAAAAATTAAGTATGGTCATGTAAGTATCAGAAGTTAATTTAGGTTAGGGCCATTTACGGGCCGGTCCAATACTGGGCTCTTAATTACCAGCAAGTCAACCCCAAACGCGAAAAAGCACGCCTAAAAACAAACTTTCCATACACGCCTATTTTTGATAATTTCATTCCCAAACTATCCCTACCTCCTGGCCTGATACACAAAGTTAACGCCTAATAACCAGACCACGTGTTTAACACGTGACGAAGTTTTATCATCACCGCACAAAAACTTTGGTTTTTTTAGGAGCAACAAATTACTGGGTGCAAAGTCATAGTGATTTATCCTAAGAATGCCTAAAATCCTAGAGTACCCTATGAAAGTGCCTAAACCACTAAACCCTATAATAGGAAAGTGCACTCTAAACCTAAACTCTATGATACCCTTATGACTAGGGTACCCTATGAAAGTGCCTAAAATCTTAGGGTACCCTATGAAACTATGAAAGTGCCTAAACCATTAAAACCCTATAATAGGAAAGTACATCATAAACCTAACCTCTAGGGTATCCTATGAAAGTGCCTAAAATCCTAGGGTACTCTATGAAAGTGCCTAACCCACTAAAACCCTATAATAGGAAAGTGCACTCTAAACCTAAAGTCAAAAAAGGTGACTTCTTAGTGGATTAAAAAAAAGGAGATAATACCCTATGTTGAAAATGATTTAATGTTCCTAGGGTTCCCTATGAAAGTGCCTAAACCACTAAAACCCTATACTAATAAGAAAATGCACCATAAACCTAAACTCCAAAAAAGAGCGACTTACCTTAGTGGTAATTAAAAAAAAATGACTTATGGTAATTAGACATCTCTTTTGTAGACCTAGAGATTGAAAGAAAAAGACAATTGATAGAGAAAATAAAAGAAATATCTTCTCAATTGTTTTATTTTTCCTATGAATCACAATATGACAGTTCTAAGGTTAAAATAATCGAGAATATTCATTGTGTCGTTCATAAAACTATAAAAGGAATATGTCTTTACCATGAAAAAATTAAGATCGACTAGAGAGCGGTACTCATATGATTGGAACACAAGATAGACAATGAATTCTTACAGATAATTTAATATGCTCTACCTGATATCTTAATTTTTGTATAAATGATTTCAACTGTGAACTCTAAAAGTTATTTTCTTAAAAGAAAGATTAAATTTCACGAAACCAAAATGGTCCAATGAGAGTGCGTGAGCTCACATGGACAACTCACTTTTAAAAAACACCAATCATATTCTTTATAATTAGGAAGTAATTAGGTGCCGAGCGGGTATAGGTTTGTGGTGCTGAGTGCGTACCTCGGCAATTCAAAAGTATTTTGAACGGTCCAAATTTCCTCAACCCTTCCCCCCCTATTTTTCTCTTTAAAATGTGGGCGGTCCAAAACACTTTTAGAAGGATAAAATGCACGCCCGACACCACGTCACCAATGCCTGCCCGACAGTCGGCACCCAAATTATTCTCTTTATGATTTTACGTACTAAGGTCAATTTTAAACAAAATACACAAAAAAGGAAGCGGGGCCTGTAGTGAGTAGGGTTGGTCATTTACTCCAACCCGTTCGAATCCGATCCGATCCCCGATATGAACGGATCGGCAACCGATATGAACGGATCGGCAATATGGAGATCTGTTTGGAGATTGAATATGATATGGAGATTTTTTTTGAAAATGTTTGGGGATCGGGTAGTGGGTGAAGATAGGCATGTCTCCACCCCAAATTCGCTCTGAATCCGTTCCCCGATCCATCCCCGCCCCGCTTCGCCCCGTCCCAGCTCCACCCCGTCCCCGATCCGCCCTATCCCCGAATCCCCGAATATAGGGGTCTATTCATGAGTTATGAAACTTTTGGGTTCCACTAAATTTTCTCCAAACACATGGGGTCACACTAAATTTTCTCCAAACATTTTATTATAATTGAACTTTGTAATACAATAAATGTGACTAAATAAGAAATGCATCACTATAATCTGAATACATACCAAATAGGTTGACAACTTGACATCTACTCAACTATCAGTCACACTAAATTTTCCAATCGAGCCGTTGATTTTGTTGTTCGTATTGATGAAATCAATTGTGTAAACCTTCTTCTCGATCGAGTTTAGAAAACTTGTCGATCGGGACCTAATTTGTGTTTTTTTAATGATGTTTTTCATCCGATTAAAAATTGATTGGATCTCCGAACCCCCGTGGGGATCCCTGTTCCCCATTTAGAGTGGGGATGGAGGATGAAAATAAAGCCCCGTTGGGGATTGGGGGTAGAGACCCCGATCTGTCCCCATGCCCATCCCTAGTAGTGAGGGTGTAGTGAGCTCGACTCTGCCGTCTGATCGGCGATCGATGGTTGGGATAAATGAGCCTTAAATTATAGATAAAATGTTTATTTAATTTGTAAGATGATCCAAACCGTGGATGACGAGTCAGACGGCTGTGCCGAACTCGCTACATGCCCCTCTTCCCACTAAAATACCGGTGAGCTCGTAAAAACAGAGAAAGTAACCATATAAACAAGCAAGAACCGTCTCCTTCTCTCTCCTCCCAAACAACCGTGGAAATCCAAGTCTCGAGCACTTCTGACTTTCGCAGCCGTGATGCCGAAACCCTAATTTGCCCCAATTGGGACGATGGTGGTGAGGTGTCGAGTCGATGATCTTTCCCTATCTCTTCTTGAACCCTAATTCGATCCTAAATGGAACCGAAATTGTTAACGAAAACGAACAAGGACAAGTCCATTGCTGTAGCCGTAGAGAAGAATTCCCAGAAAGGGGAACAGATTGAGAAGGTGGTTCAGTGGGAAGATTTCGAACAAGAGCTTGCGCGTCTCGTTAGTCTCTCGTCTGCTCTCAACGAAGCCAAACAGAAGAAGCTGTTGATTCAACAGAAACTCGATAATTTCATTCAGGTAGTGGAAGTTTGTCATTTCATTGATTTCTGTAGATATAAGTTTAAGCTTCATTTGAATAGATGTGGGTTTCAAGGGTTTGGATGCGTAATTTGACTCTATGAAGTTCTCGTTAATGCCGGATAAGGGAAAAATGCGTATTTTTAACAACAATGGAAACTAGATTGAAAGATAGATTAGTGGTAGGTTTTTATTTTTTATTTTCCATTTCATTGATTTCTATCAATGTAGGGTTTATTGGTTTGAATTTTTTTCCATTACAATTGAGTTCGCCAAAAAGAACAAAAAAATAGCTTTAAAAAATGTGGATGATTTAGTTATAGGGGCATGTGAAACTAGGGTGAAAGCTTTTTTTTTTTTTAAGTCTCATTGATTGGTGATGTCAAACGGTTCAAACCCCTCCATTTGAAATCCACATCCATCCAAATGGAGCCTTTTAGGTGAGTTGTTAAATGCATATGTGATCTAATTCTCATTGAATAGTAATGCTAAACCCTCCATTTCAAATTTACATCTATCGGAGTCTCTTAGGTCAGTTTCAAATTGATGTGCTTTCTGATTGGTTTCTCTCTTTCTCCTTCTCTGTTTTGTTTTGATGTACTTAAACTGCTTAAAACACAAGCCTTGCTCTTCGTTTTTACTAGATTTTCTATTGCTCCTCAGATTTAAGAAAGAATTAATAGATGAATGAATATGAAGAAGTTCTATTTCATTAGCTAAACGTTTTTGTTTACTTGTTTTCCGCTGTTTGCATTCATGGTTTTTTAAATTTATAGCCCGCTTAATAGCGGGCGGCTACATGGTGGGCAGGTTGAAGCAGAGTCATTAAGTAGGTCAAATCAGCTGGATGAGATGCGTGAGAAATTGGAGTCTCGAAAATTGGTGATGGGAAACACGTCAATGC